>JAHDVE020001362.1:0-123061 GCA_022606495.2 Halesus radiatus
TGTATTTTGTCCATTTAAAAAAAATGGCGCTATTCAAAATAAATATTTATTAAGCAGCGATTTCAGTTTCTGCAACCTATTTCTCGTACGTTGAAAAGAATCAATTCATAATATCGATATATTTAGGTACCTTAGTATTTGTCGGAAAGTTTTCAGTACCTACCCAGTAATTATTTTCGAATAAATTCATCGGGAAAATGTGTTCTTTTCAGTTGCTACACTGTCTTTAAATGATGAGGGTCACTCAAATAGTTAGTACTAATTTTGAATTAAAAAAAACACAGAAAAAATAAGTAAATTTTAATATCAAAATTAAAAAACGTCTGTTTTTAAAAATTTTTTTTTGAAATTTCATCGGTCGAGCATCCGCATTTCGAATTCACGAACGCCAGCGCTCTTTTCGTAATAATTATATTTTTATAACCATAAACGTAAGGAGAAATCGATAAAATTCATTACATCTTTATTTTTGAAACGTGACTCGGCGAAGCGAACGTTCGTTCCGACCTCCCGACTGATTTTCTGATAAAAAAACGGAAAATTAATTCTTTTATAATTAAACAGAAAATTAATTGATTATTTTTCTAGCGAACTTTTTGAGCGACCCTCCCTCACTAAAATGGCGGGTGCGAAACTCTAATGATTATTGAAAACGGCGCCAAATATCGCGAACAAATCGAACGAATCTTGCGGTTGAGAATAGAACCAACGCCGAACTCGAACGGATTTGATTTTTTTCTTACTGAATTAACGTTGGTTCTATTTCTTGCCGACAGATGGAAATCGTTCCGTATCGTCGATACAAATTTTTCAGTAGTTTCGGGACTATAGATCACATTTTTCCCCAGATTTTTACCCCACATTTTCAACATCATATACGACATCACAACGTCATATGCGACATTCATTTTCAGTAGTTGTCCGGGCAAATTGACCCTCGCGGTGTTCTAAACTCTGCGGGCGGTTCGGTCTACTTTCGCGAGACAGGAAAAAAAAAATGTCGGGAAAACAGTGAATTTCGTGTCTCGCGAAAACGAACCTCGAGGTGTTTTAAATGGATAGGGCGCACGGTCGTTTTCGGCGAACCAGCCAAGTCTGAAAATTTACCCCCATAGAACAATACTATATATATATATATATATAATCAAATGTATGTTCCTCTTTTAAATTAATGCGTTTACTCATAAACTCCACTCCGTTGAATGTGCGAATAAATTTCAATTGAAAGCAGGTGCTCAATTGAAAGCAGGTGCTCAAACATTTACTTTGTAATGTGACATTATAGTTTAAATTAAATAATAAAGCAGGTGCTCAAACATTTACTTTGTAATGTGACATTATAGTTTAAATTAAATAATAACCTTATGGTGATTACAAAGTCATTATTTAATATAAAGAAACATTTGACACAGTTTTATAATGACATCAGAAGGCGAAACAGCTGTCACGCGTAATAATAATTACAACTAGCAGAACTTGTTTATAAATAAACTGTTTTTTGTAGATTTAATAATAATACTGGTAAAAATAATAAATTTCTTAAAATTGAAATGGAATTCTACAAACTAAATTTAAATCAAATAAATTTATTGTGAAGGTTCAAAGTACTGTACTGTAATATTGTATTTAATAATACTTGGAAATATTTTAATAATTTTTACGTGTAATGGAATTAATTATTTTTTGAAGTCGAATTAAAGTGATTAAAAACCCATCTGGCAACATTTTATTCGAGTTCGTTGAATAATATTCTTACGCATTGGGGGGCTTTTTAGCTCGTTCAGCGGCAGCATTCGTCTCATTTTTTACTATTATTATTTAGTGTGTAGGAAAGAGCCAAGACGCTTTTCGACACACTTGCTAATAACAGCTGTTTTTTACACAAACATGCCTTCAATAATATTCTTACGTATTGGGGGGCTTTTTAGCTCGTTCAGCGGCAGCATTCGTCTCATTTTTTACTATTATTATTTAGTGTGTAGGAAAGAGCCAAGACGCTTTTCGACACACTTGCTAATAACAGCTGTGAGCTTGTGAGAATTTTACCAAATAAATAATAAATGAAAATGCGGACATGTAGGTTATGTAATATTTTTTATTGGAGCATTTGTTCGAAATGACTGCTATTATTTTCAATGCAAGCGTGCAGTCTTGTTATATTTTGAATATTTAAGTTTACAGGATTTACTTTCATTTCTGCAGCGGCCCCCATCACTCGTTCGAGCACTCCTGTTTTAGTAAACTGTGGTTCATCGGTAAACAATATGTTTTTCATGAAGTCTGCATCCCTCATGACATTATGCAGCATTCTTCTGCAGTATACGACTCTGGAAAAGTTATCATTCTCCAGGAGGCCTTGGCAGCGCCTGTAGTGGAAAGGTTTGAGCCCGTGCTTCTTCAGAACTCTCCACACCGCCATGTGTTCCCTGTGTCCTATCATCAGAGCGATCCGACGCACGGACAGCGTAGGATCTTCGGTGATCAAGTTGAGGATTCTCTGCTCAACTGCCACAGGAACAATATTGTGTCCTCCGCCGGCGCCTTCAATCCGTCCGATGCCATTGTCACGCAGTCGTTGATACATCTGAAACAAAACAACTTTTATTATTCAGCTCAGTAGTAAATGTCAAATAAATGGATGCGGGCTTTTGCACTCATTTTATTTTTAAATAACACTTATTTTAGGCACATATTAGAAAACTTAGGTTTTCTCTTCATTTATTTCATTTTTTTACAGTTAAATAGTACACAGTGTTTTAATTCATATTTTTCTTAACTAGGAATGGTTGATATCTTAGATTCACAGGAATGAAATTGAATTGTAAGTCATTTAAATAATCACATGGTGAGAAAGGGAGTGAATTTAATTGCAGTGAATGATGCATTTATTAGATATTAAAATTAAACTTTTTAGAACGCCGTTTCGTGACCATTGATTACAAATCACCTAAAGTTCGATTTACATTTTAAAAGTTGGTAGCCCCTTGTTATGTTTTTAATGTCCCAATGATTAAATTTCAAAACAGCTTTTTGGCATTATCAATGAATGTAAATAGTTTCAATAAACAAATGATTTACAAACCTGGACAAAGGTGGTGTGGTGTGGGACGGGTCTTTCAGGAAACCTCATCCGATACTCTCTCACGGCTGCTCGTGAATTCCCATTGCAAAGTCCATAAACAAACACAAAATCTGCTTGGTCGGCAGGTGAATAATTGAGAGGCATATTTCAACAGTAAAAAACTTCAAAACTAAGATAACAAAACAACAACGAAAGTAGGTAAAGGTTGTGACAAGCGAACTTCCAAAACAACACTGAACACTGACATTAGACGGGTAGCGGGAACGACACAGGACTTGATATGCGTGAAAGAGATAGCAGCAGTGCGGCGTTGCCGTTTATTTCACCCCTATTCTGTGGACAGTGAGGGAGTGTGGAGATTTTATTTATTTTTTATTTTTTATAGAAAAAAAAAGTTACCGGACAGAAAAGTGGCCATAACATTTTTTACTCCAAATATGCTCAGGAATCGCTGGTTAAAGTTTGTCGGGTACGTGCCGATACACCCTGTATATATCGTATTGCAGGGTACGATCGCGAAACTTCTGGGGGTGATGATTGATTATTCACAATATTACATATAATAATAGAGCCCCGAAGACTGAATAACTAATAACTTTGAATAGGGAACTTGAGTCCATTTAAAATATATATATCATAATTCACCTTCAAATATAAATAAACGTATTTTTTTTTTAGGTTCGTTTTCATAGTTAAATTAATTCGTAAAGTTAGAATTTTAGAAACGGCCTCAAAACAGGCAAAATCCGAGAGGTAGCAGGCGGAGGTTACCCGTACTGAACGATACCCGTCAGAAGGACAATTTGTATGGAGATTTTTTTCTCCCATATGGAATTTTTATTCCATATGGAATTCCAGTACAATTTTTTTTAATAATGTTAGATGTCAACTTAATAAACGGTATTTTTTTTTAAATATTTCATACGAAAATTATGAAATTATATATGACAATTTTTTTAAATACAATAAACCCGCAAATAATTTTCTAAGTTGCCTCTAAAATTATGAAAAATTATATTTTTTCATGACTTCATAATGTAAAACAAAAATAAATAAAATACTTCTCATCCGTACTAGATATTTACTAAACCTTAAATTAAAAAAAATATATATCATTCAGTTTGAATGGGTATTTTGGCCTCAAATCCAAAATTAAGTTACGTATGACAGGCAGCGTAGCCGTTCCTCTTAATGCCATGTCGTGGGATTCAGGTACAATCACAATATTTTGCTATATCTTCCAAAATTTTGAATCCCACCGAAGCGAAAAAATTCATTTACATTAATCGAGTTTTCATCAGATTTTTTTTTCTTTTTAATAATTGGCACATCAGTCTGGGTGTTGTGATATCCATGGTTAATTTTGCTGTCGTAAATACATATTTATTTATAAACTACCCGTCTAGATAAAAGTTTATGCAGTTATATTAAAACAACTTGAATTAATAATTTAATAACAACAACGAATTAATTACTATTATTCATGTACGAGTAGGTATTGCGTAACGTTTAGATTGTAAATAGGTACGCAATCATACAATAATATTATTATATTTTCGCAGAAAACCACCGCTTTGTGGTGAGGCATACACACATTTGAAATAAAAACACAGTAGTGGGACTGTTTCCCTGAGCCAATTGCATCATTGCGTTTACTTGAGAACCATTGAACAGTTCTACTTAAATTTGTTTTACACAGCGATTCATTAATATTATGATCCCCGCCGGGATTCACTTTGTCTCAGACTTCATCAAGCAATAATAAAAAGTGGTGGGCGAAGCGGCTCGGTTTAGTGAGCCGGATCAGTAAATTAGATCTCTGTAAAGACAATCCACATGAAAACTGGACGAAAAAATATCGTCTTTAGGGGGCCAACAGCATGGGAGAGGGCATGGTGCGGGGGGACGCGAACCGTCGTTCAAACTATCCGGATCACCGAACCGGTACACTACAAAGAGCTGATTTAGTGATCCGGCTCACTAAACCGAGCCGCTTCACCCACCACTAAAATAACTAAGTGGATATTTTGTCTTGCTTATCCTTACTTATTGTTATTAGCGAGAAAATGACAGGAGAAAGTAAGTCTTGTAGCGTGTTATTTTATTATTTTATAAATTAATTAACTATTCTCATATCCACCAGAATTTTCTTTTTCTAAAGTTATGTCATGAACCAGTTTGAAACATGATATGTGCAGTCAATGCATCTGCATGAGCAGGTACTATATTCGACACAACTCTAATTGTTTTACCTATTCCTAAGTACACATCGTCACCTTAATTCGTAAATTACCAAATTAAAGTCCATTTTGGCAACTTTAGAGGAGAAACAAAAAACTGTTTATTTTAGATAGTTTGAATTAAAAAAAAAATTAGATACGTTTTGGAATTACTTTACGAAGGTACATAATAAATGTGTACAATAATATATTTCTTTTGTTATGAGTTAAAAAAGTTGTACTGCAATTTTAAACTATATTTTTTTAATATTTAAAGTATTAAGAATTCTAAATAAGATCCAATGAACGATCAAAGTTATGAATTCTAAAGAAATCGAAATTGAAGGTATACTAGTCTAACATAAACATTTTTTTCATTGAGTAACAGTTTTAAATGTGTTATTTAATTATTAAATAAAAAAAAAATAAAAAAATATTTAATTTATTTTATTTTATTCTATTTATTTTTTTTAAATTATTTAAAGTTATTTTTTAATAATGATTTTTTTTATAATTATTTTTTTAAATAGTTTTTTATTTATATTTTAATTATTTTTTAAATTCTGTTTCCCTTACTTGGTACGATTATAATTATTGTCATACAGCTACGAGGTTTTCGTAGTATTTAACTTGCATTGCTAAAAGGTGACATTCAAATCTCAATATGCGATAAAAATGGACTTACGTAAATTACTACTTAAGATATGAAGATATCACCTGATCAAGTTTGATTAAAAGAGATACCCTTTCGGCCCCAAAGTGTTAATAAAGTCACTGTGTTTTATTTCATTAATAATAATAAGGCCATAGTGACGTATTTTCCTGAATGTATGTTGGTTTCACGCAATAACGTGTTATCAGCATTATCACGTATTACAGTAGTAACGTTATCAGTGTTATCACCTGTTTTCCTGTTTAGTTAATTATTTGTTTTTCCCCCTGAAATGCGTGGCGTGTGCCAATGTCATTTATGTAACCTTAGCGACAACAACGGCCATCATTTTGCCGCAAGCAATAACCATAATATGGGCAAATGTGATTAAATATTCATTTAGTGACATTCCTAACGACATAAAAGCAAATAAATAACGATATTGACTCTGTTCCAATAATATGAAACAATTCCTAGTATCGTGGTTGACAATCCCGTTTTCAACTTTTTAATTAAAATAAAGTCCCTATAATTCATGTGAAGAGAGTGCGGATAAAATGTTGTATTCTGAGGGAATTCTGCTATATCTGGACAATCAGATAGTATAAGGTAGGCACTTGTACGTCGCTTGACCGCGAAACAGTAATGGAATGCCTAAATTTTTTTTTCCCTGGGTTATAGATCAAAATTTCCCTAGTTTTTGGGGTATCACCTTATCACCTCTAAAAAACCAATTTTTTCGACGAGGTGGACTTTAAATGACGGATGGATAAATAAATGGTATATGTTTCATTATCATTAACACTCACAGCAGTGGTGGGGAACCTCCTGCTCGCGGGGCATTTGGTCCGACTCGCGAGCACCTTTGGTTCAGCCCACCAAAAGCACTGCAGACAAAAATAAATAAAAAATATTTCCAAACGTCGATAATACACAGTATTCAGAACACGAGAGTGATATATTTTTTGATGTTGCAGACTTTACGCTGCAAAATTCGGAAGAACACCGTTTGCGTATTCCAAGTACCTACAGTGATTTCATAGTTGCAGACCACGAGCTGCAAGATTCGGAGAAAAATTAATATCGTATTCCGAGTGCAGTTATAAAATTCTAGTTGCAGACCATATGCCTCAAAATTAATTCGGGGGGGAAAACTTTCTCGCGTTCAGAGAGTAGTTATAATTTTGTAGTTGCAGAACTAATGCTGCTCATATGATTTGAGAGTATGACGTCTGGTCATGCATTGCGATTATACTTTTCCATTTATTTATTCCTTATTACTTGCTAGAATTAAGGTATAATAAATCTTTCGAGGGTTCCCCGGAACTCTCCTCCCCCATCCCTGCCACCCTTCGCATGAACATCTAAGTCCTGGCGGCGGGTGATATTAACAACCATATGACACTCGACGTCAAAAAGATTCCCTACCTTGGATTTATAGTAACAGAGATGAATGACGCAATCACCGAAATAATCAAATAATTTCTTGCAATATGATAGAAATAAAAGTAACATTAAACCAATATATTGCTTTAAGAACAACTTTTAAAAATGATTTTTTTATTGATAATAATATATTTATTAGTTGTCAGTGTTAAAACATTGTTTGATTTTCATCACCATTATTTATGTTTACTGGCAATCCCGAAAAGATATAAAAATAAAAAGTCATATTAATTTACGTACAGTAAAAATAATATTTGTTGGAAGTAGGTACCCACATAATGTTTTACCAAATAGATGAGTATAATATTATTATCGTATCTTTTGTGTAGCCAGTGTTAAAAATCATTATTTATGTTTACTAGCAATCTCAGTAATACTGTAATATGAAAAAAAGTTTTGCCAAGAGGGTTGAAAATTTCCTTAGATTTTGTGGTGATTTCCCTTTTTGAAAATTTTGTTTCTTCCGTACATCTAGGGAAATTTGCCTAGACATTAGTGGTGGGCGGAGCGGCTCGGTTTAGTGATCCGAATCACTAAGTCAGCTCTCCGTAAAGACAATCCACATGTGGACGAAAAAAGTATCGTATAAGAGCGTCTTAAGGACGTCTTTAGGAGGGCCAAGGGAGTGAGGGACAGGGCATGGTGCGGGGGGACGCGAACCATCGTTCAATCGAGCCGGATCACCGAACCGGTAGACTACAAAGATCTGATTTAGTGATCCGGCTCACTAAACCGAGCCGCTTCGCCCACCACTACTAGACATACCATCATTGCCGCGAATGGAACTTGTACAGTCGAACTTTCTGTGGGAAGACTTGACAGTTCAATAATGAGTAGTAATAATAATAAAATAAATTGTGGTTTTTTATTCAACCAGAATTAGGGCAAATCTTTACTACCGAGATGGAAATACCCATATCTACGCTACGGTTTATGCGGTGGCTTCAAATTCTCATAGATAGGCACCGCTGTAACCAGTGGCGTGCAGTGCTCTATTACCAAAGGTAGGCTGTTTGTAGTTTTGGATGAATTCTGCATTCTGAGTGTTAGAAAATGGTCATTAAATTATCAGTATTATCACCTTCCGCCGATGGTTGTGGCCAACTGAATGAATGAGTTACAAGAAATTTGTCGCATTTTTTTTATAAATTATCAATTATATTTAAAAAAATAAAAACGGTTCGTTGTTTTACTTAGGGTAGGCAGAGCTTTTCAGCTTTTATGGGTTGCAGGCCACTGGCTGTAACTCTGCTGTCTACACGCTGCAAGCTGTCAACATACAAAGCTGCGATGATTTTTAGGTAGAATCTATCTGTAAAGCAGAACATCTTCAGTCGGAATTTTAAAAGTAGAGAAGAAATTGTGGGCGCTTAAACGGCGTGGAAACTCAAAGTAAGTTTTAAAAAAATACGCAATGGTCAAAGCGAATATGTTTTACTTTAACCAAATGGTGTTCAGAAATTAGTGGTACTTTCTGAAAGGAGACGACCCTACATCATATTCTAAAACAATTTTGTTTGTAATATACTAACATAAACAATTTTTTTAAATAAAAAAAGGTTAATTTTAGGTTAGGTGAGATTAAGTTTTCGAGCTAGTTTTTTTTTCATACTTTTAATGACTTTACATCACTTTTAAAAAGTGTGCCGATTCATACGTGCGTTGATTTATCGTTGATGTGATATTAAACTTAAATTAACGGTGTAATAAAGCAAAGACAAAGTTTAATTATTTAATAATTGAAGAAAATAATATTAACAAACCTAAATGAAAGATGAAACCGGACAAAAGGGCAGAAACTAAAAATATTTCAGTCGCATCTGGGACTCGAACCCAGGTCCTCTGCCTATCCAGGGCAACGCTCGACCGACTTAGCTAATGAGACAAGTTCAATTTGTGTCTCATTAGCTAAGTCAGTTGAGCGTTGCCCCGGATAGGCAGAGGACCTGGGTTCGAGTCCCAGATGCGACTGAAATCTTTTTAGTTTCTGTCCTTTTGTCCGGTTTCATCTTTCGTTTAGGTTATATTAATATTATTTTCTTCAATGATTAAATATTACAACGAGGTTTTTAAATCTCAATAAAAATTTAATTATTTAATTTAAAATGTTGATGTGACAGCCCTAGCTTGACACGTGGCGTGAATGGCATTCCCCGCAGATCACGGACTGGGACTGGCGATTGGCGAGAGACGCCGTGACGCGTGACGTCGGTCCTCCCCCACTGCCCGCTCGCTGTCCAACCTTTGCCCAGCGGCCAGCACGCCACGGACGTCGGGCACGTGATACGTGACGTACTTCACTTGACTTCTCGCAAGACTATTGACAATGTTACGTTTGTTAAAAGTCACTCTATTAGTAATTTTATTCTAGTCAATTTCTACTTCTTTTTCGTATCGTGCGGGAGAGATTTGGTGGTGATCAGTGGCGTATAGTCAGTAAAGGCTGAAAAGCTGTGCCTACCCTAAGAAAAAACAAACCATAATAACAAATTAACAAAAACCCATAATTTTCATGCTACAAAATTGTATAATGCTCTTTCAAATGATATCAAAAATACCACGGAGATACAAAAATTCAAAAACAACATCAAAATATAGCTAAGTAAACACGAAGATGAGGAAATCACAAAAAATATGAAGGTAACACAAGTATCAGTAACACCAACACAACAATCTACAGTCCGCCTCAGAACAGGAATCCCTAGTGAGGAGGACTGTGAATTTAAGAAACTCTTTCAATATACTTATTCTTAACAATGTGACATGATAAATATTAATGTATTATAAATACTATTTAATAATAATAAATTAAAAGGTTCTGAAAAAATACGACGAATTTCTGATAAAATTGCATTTTTCCGTGAATTTGGTAAGAACTTTCGAAAATGGCCGGAAGGATGGTGGGGGAGGTAGAATACTCCGCGCCCTGTGTGTATGTCAATTTTGCCCATTAAATTTACATTTCCAGGACTCTTTAATTATTTTTTTGTAAAATTTATAAAATAGGTAAGTACTATTTGAATAAAATGATAATTTCTATAGCGTCGTCATGATTAGATTTTTTTTACGGAAACACCACACGGGAGACCCTGAGGGAAATAATTTCCCTCAAGGCCTATATCATCTTTGGGGATGATGTGTGGAGGGTCTTTTAGAGGATAGCGTCTTGCAATATTAAATACATTCTTGAATATAATGGAAACAATCACTCTATCATTTGTATTAGCGTCTTGCAATATATCGTAAGGAATAAATACAGTTAGCTTCTTTTTTTTTCAATTTAACATTAAATTTAGTTTTGATAATTTAACTTCATCTCTTTATATGGTCTATAAATATTGTGTAATGATAGCCTGTCCGAAAAGGGGAAACAAATGTAAATTTTTTTTTTTAAATAATAAATTCGTAGAATAGACGTAATATAAGAATAATATAAGAATAGGAAGTAATATTTGTACAGTGCCCCTGAGGTGACTTCTCACAAAAGCGGCGCTATAAAAATCATCCGATTATTATTATTATTATTATAGGAATGAGTGAACTTGAGTCTTGAAGAGACCCATGTTGTAGGATGGAGGAAACACAGAGGCCGGCAGATCATTCCACAGCCGGGCTGTTGAACACAAAAACGAGTCGAAGAAGCGACCCGTTCTCATGTGACAAATGTCAACCGTGTGCAAATGTTGGGCACGCGTTTGGCGTGTTTCCCGACTATGCACCGGTGCCGAAGGGATTAATGACGCTAGTTCCTCAGAGCATCTTCCATTAAAATACCGGTAAAACAAGATCACATCGACGGCGCTTATGGGTATGCATTTAAAACAGGTTGTTTTTTAAATCGAAATAATACCCTAATAACCAGTGGCGTGCTGTCCATTAACACTGAAAGACTGTGTTTACCCCAAGAAAAACGAATTATGTGGAGATAATTTAAAAACACGATAAAAATCAGATCGAAACGTATTTTTTCTATGAATTTGGTACCCTCATTTTTCAGTTTGCCATAACAATCAGCGGAAATAGCCATTTTGCAATAATTAAAGTAAAAGAATTCATACCTGAAATTGAAAAACTGTACACAGCCTACCTTTGATCACAGGGCAATGCACGTCACTGGTCACCTAAAACATAAAATTTCTCCATCAAAGTCGATCATCTTGGGGATGAAGAGCTCGATAATTACTGCTTTGAAATTGCACTGCAGCACTACGAAATTATGTTCTTGAATGAGAAATTTCTATATTATGCTTTTAATGCATGAAGCGGTCCTGAAAACTGTGGCATATTTATTGGCTGTCACAAAACAAAGGCTTTCAAAATGAAGCGAGACAGGTCCCCTACACATAATTTTAAATCCATTCGTCACATTTGTATTTCCAAGACAACGCAAGATAGAAAACACCGACAAGCAGAAGAAACAAGTCCGCAAAAACATTCTCAACCCAACTTTTTAATTATACGTTGATGGTCAACCTACCTACGTCATTCTTTATCTATTTATCCACTCTTTTATGACAATATCAATTCAGGATACAATGTATCCAGGTAACAACATGTTTGGTCGTCAAAAAGTGTGAATGAAGTCACCACGGTTCTATTGATACGTGCATCGTTTATGAGAAAGTGGGAGAGGTTACTCATCGCCATCGGTACAAACACCTTTAGCAGAAAATCTCAGGTATAATCGGCGCCAGACCTTTCGGTCAGATTACGCATAGTAAACATCAGATGAAAAAGTCCCCAAATCCTCAAAATCTTTGATCACACAAATCAAATAGATAGTCAACGTAGATGTTTCATCGTTTCAACATAAAGATTGTCACTCACATTTTTTTCGCCGAAGCGTTATCGCAATCGTTATTGATCATTTTAATTATACCTATGACAATGACGATATCAATTCAATTGATATCGTGAAATAGATCGCTGTAACCTAATTAACAGAAGATTGTCTTTATTTATATTCTCGGTTTTTGTGGTACCTACCGATATTGCGGTTTGGGTAACTACCTAAAGCTCATACCAGTTTTTAATATGGCAACACATCTGTATTCGAAGTATAAAATATTTGTCGCCTGGGTGGCTAGAATGGCTTCGGTTCATTTTCCGCCCACGAGACAGAAATGTTAGTTTTTTTTACTGAAATTTAGATTTCCATTCGAATTACCAACGCGAATTAATTCACAATTATTTTTTTAAAGTTAATGCTTTTTTATTTTCATTCGTTTTAATTGGAACGGAAGTTTTATGTAAAATAAATCAAGTATCTAACTAAAATCATAGATACATTGTTAGAACTCGGAACTGTTTTCTAAACAAATGTGTATACGTAATTTTCTTAAATTTAAGGCCATCAAATTATAATCGCAATCGTGAGCTTTCCAAAACAAGTACCCACAATTAATTTTTTCCACTAAAACCACCTAAAAGACGACAACGTGTATTATGTGTATGTTTAGTGTATTTTATATGTAATGTAATTGCAATTACTTATCTATATACAGTATATAAAAATCAACGTTAGTTTGTAACTTTGTTTATCCTCGATGTTCTCGAAAATCATTGGAATGGTTTCGCTGAAAATAGCACAGTTTGTTTTTATTAGTGCCGGGAAGGTTTAGAAAGTAGTTTGAATGAAATCCAATATGTAAAACTGTTGCTATAACGTTTTAAAATTTCTATGAAAAACATTGAACCCGCCATGTTTTATTTAGGTTAGCCCATAGGTACAAAACTCTGGTTTACCACAGATTGCATATTCAAAAGAAGAAGGTTTTTTTTGGTAGAATATTTTCAAAATGGAAATCACGAGTAGGTTCCTACTTAAGAACTTTATGATTTAGATATATTTTGAAAAAATAAACGTTTGGAATGAAATAAAACATTCAAATGAATGTTTCTTTATTTGGAGACTTTCGGTGTCAAATCAACTATGGCATCCTAATGACAAGCAAGAATTCACAACACCATAACTTTATATATCCCCGATAAACCCGAGTAAGGCCGGGTACACATCAGCTAGTATCAAATAACAATCCGCGCAGCTCCTGATATTTGATGGCAAAATTCTACACTAGCGCCCCCAGCAGCGCGCGTTGGCGTATTTGGTTATAATTTTTTATTTGTATATAATTGCTATTTGTATATAATTGCTATTTGTATACAATTCCTATTTGAATATAATTGCTATTTGTATATAATTGCTATTTGTATATAATTGCTATTTGTATATAATTGCTATTTGTATAATGCTATTTGTATATAATTGCTATTTGTATATAATTGCTATTTGTATATAATTGCTATTTGTATATAATTGCTATTTGTACATATTTATTGCTAATGATTCTTAATAAGGACACTTAAATATTTATTTCTATTTAAAGCATATGTAAATAATTTTTTAAAAAAATTATAAGAATTGTGATACAAGTATAAGAAATTAAATAAAATCGCTCACAATTTATTAAATAAGTATTTTATTTCCTCTCTGAACCACCAGGCCGAGCTAGAGCGTAGAATGGCAAGGCTTATTAGTGCAAACCTAATAACCTCTTTAATATTTTTTAACCTAACCTGTACTTTTCACTATCATCATCCTTTACTTGACACTGGCTAGAACACTCCTTTGGAGTGAAATTCCATTTAAAAAAAGATAATTTTCTACCTATTTTTATCTCTATTATAGGACCAAGACTCGTGCAAAATATCCAGTTATTGTTTAAAAAAATTGAAAATTGTTAATTTCTTCGTTTTTTTTGTTGCTAATAATTTTTTATTACATTCATGGCGATAAAGAGAGGCCCATTTAACCGGATTGACAGGGACCAGAAGGTTATCATCAGGCTATAACAAATAATATTAATTTTGTTGTATCTGTATCTGCATACCAGTGGCGTGCAGTCCATAAATACTGAAAAGCAGTGCCTACCCTAATAAAAACAATCCTTAAAAATAAATTTAAAGATTTAAAAAAAAAAAGCAAATTTCTTAAAAATGATTTTTTTTCTGGCCACAACAATGATAACGAAATGACCATTTTCGAAAATTCAATGCACAATTCATATCCGAACAACACGCAGCCTATCTTCGATCATAGAGCAATGCACGCCTCAAGTCAAATAATAATATATAATTATTGAGTTTTTACGAGGCTGGAAGATGTGTATGAAGGTATGATAGTATGATGATAGAGAAGTGTCTCTGTGTTCAAAGTAAGGTAAATTTTTTCCTACTTCGGGTGAAATTCAAATATTTAAAATATATATTTATTATGTTAATACCGCAAAAGAGTTCGAACTAGTCCCAACCGTCTGGAGCTAGTGAGTCTATGGCATCCTGAATTGGAGTATATTGTGAGGCTCGGGGAAGTAGGGAAGGGAATGAGATGGTGAAGAGGAATGCGGGAAAGTACCTGGATATTCAGATCTGGTCACCAAACACGGCTAAAGCAACGTTTCAATTTTGAATGGTGGTATTTCACCAGGATGATACTAAGAGTATCTTCCACTCTGAAACGTGCCGTATATATTACTATGTATATTTTAAGCGAGTTAATTTCGAAACAATACAAATCAATTAAATAAAATTTACTTGGGCATGAAGAGATTTGAACCCGCGGCCTTCGGAAGAGACAATCAATTTTATTAACCTGTCTGGGACCTAGAAGTCGATAGGTCTTTTGTAAACTGGCAACATCAGTTTTATTTCAAATCGGCGCATACTGCTAGGGATTATCCTTTGTTCAGTGATTTTAAAATTCTTGTAACCGGGTGGTTATTAATTGTTACGAGGTAAACTATTATGTTTTACGTAACTGTCAATTTATTTTACCAATATACATATTTTACGTAACACGCTAAGCGATCACCGTTTGAGGAACAACTGAGATATGTTCAGCATCGACCTTGGGAGAAATAAAAAAAAAACAGTTTCATAATAATTGTTCAAATAATTATCAATACTTTTTTTTTGTGACGGCGAGTTTCTAACAACCTTCAACCTTTGACCTTCCCCTCTCTCATTAATTCAGCTTTCTTCAATATTTTCGACGATATACCACAGAATGCGGAGAGTTTACATTCTGGTATTGATTTATTCATGTGAAAATAAAGTCTGATATAAAATAAAATATCTATATCTACCTATTTAATAGGTTTATGTTTGTAGATACTTACATTATTTATTAAAATTTTCTCAGAACTGAGAGATCTTCCACTTATCTTGTACTTATATACCTACTTCTTTATCTTTCATAGATGCTTTTTATACATCTAGTGTTTTGGTGGTTATTAAAACATATTTTAAAGTAAAAATACAATCAAATACATAGTAAAAATGTTCTTTTTATTATAAAATTGACGAACAAGTACAAAAGACCTTAAAAATAATAACGTTTTTATAAATACGATAGTTTTTTTTAATACTCTACAATAAAGTAAACTAATTTAACGCTTTGATACAATTAAATATTAATTGTTTATAAATTAAATTGTGTTCAATGTAATCAAATTGAATGATAATATCCAACTCAAGGCATCAGGATATACTATCATTAAAATGAACAAACTACTTTATCACTTGATTATTTATTCCAGTATGGGTAGGCTATAGTTTATGCCCATTTACGGTAAATCTGCAATGCGCTACGCTAAGACAAATTGAGTAGATATTACATCCTGTTTGATTTAATTTAAATAGTGTAGTTAGCACCAAACGATACTACAATATCAGTTTAATTAGGTACACATCGATGACTCCACTATTCCACTTGAATTCTTGTGAGAATGACGCATATTGGATGTCATTAACAACTGTATTAAACTATTATAATAAAAGTACACTTGATCCACTTGCAATGACTGCAGCAATCGTCGATTCAAAAATGCGTCGATAACACATTCAGAGAATCTGAATCACGTTTTATCAGCGAGTAAATCCAGTTTCCTTGGTATTTATCTCTGCCATTGTTCGGCAGTTAACCAGCGACCAGCAGTCAGCGTGAGTCATCTGCGTCGGGGCATGACACATCCACATGACTAGAGTGTAGAGGCTGACAGCTGACTACACAGCTATGGCCTGCTGGTGGGGGGCGTGCGGAGGGTGAGGTCTACAGCTTGAAGGACTATTGTTACTACTATTGCTACCACCGTATCTCACCCTCTTCACTTCTTGTTTCTCGTCGCAAGGTCGCTTCACTGCCGTCGTTCTGTTACTGTCCTTTTCACTAACTTCTTCTTGTGGGGTGCTTTGGGGCTCTTCTCTTAATCTAGAATCGAGATCGTCACAAAGAACTTTAGGTTGTTCCGTCACTCTGTTTTCACTTTTTTCACTAACGGCGAACTCTGTCTGGACGTTGACCCGACATTCAACCTTCTCGGAGGAGATGAGTTGCTGTCTGGCGAATTTGGCTTCCTCCATGAAGACGAGTCTGGCCTTCTGCAGGACTGTGGCCACGAGCAGGTTGCGACGGAGGCCCCCTCCTCCCCGGCAGATCTTGCCCAAGGATAGTCCGATGAGGATCCTCGCCTGACCACCCGGAGACTGCGTGGAAGCCATGTGTGTGATGGGAGGTGCTGCGGGGTACTAGAACTAGACGCTAGACCAAACCAAACGCTGTCACGATCCGTAGCAGACTGTAGACAGCGAACAAGTGTGGAGGGGCGACCCCCGCTCTCCCATATATATTCAGTCGTGACGTAGCTTCTTTCCTTCAAGATCAAAATATCATAGATCGGCACGCTTGGTTCGAGAGCCTTTTTGTGTTTAGTGAAATACCTACAAAAATAACATACAAGACCAAGAATTCAATTTATTTACTTTTATAATATATGTAGGTATTTATTAGTTGAAATGATTGTTTTTTCGCTTTTATCCCCAATTCATTGCGATTTTTTTTTAAATACTGTGGAGTTGAGACTAAGAATAAAATTATAAAATTAAAAGGGGTGTAGGAATTTTGAAAGAGCACTTTACAGAAAATGTGACAAGATGGACAGCTAAAAAGAAGTACGCCGATAGTGTAATCAGAAGAAATAAGCACAACCGTTTTAAAGCTTTGGTGATAAATAGAGAAACGATTAATATTCATACGATCACCTGAATGGAAACAGTAGCATAGTACCTATGTTTTAAATAGATTTTTTTATTAATATATTTTATGCCAAACATCCTCTCACTGCCCTAACTCTGAGTGTGATATAAGATATCTCGCGGGCATTGAATCTTTACCTAGGCAAGAAAACATACTAGAATAAGTAATAAATAATAAAGTGTTCGGAAAATAAATATTTACATAAACATAAAAAAATTATGCTTTCTGAATTATATGAATCTACGTTGGTTTAGTGTTTGAGGAAACGCAATAAAAAAGAGTTCCAGTGGATAATTAAACATTTACATTATGAATAATATAATAATAGCTTGATGGATATGATATCGACTGCTCGACGAGCGGATTAATTAAAAACAAAAACTGTCATTACAACTCAAGTGAATTGTAGAAAAGTTTTTTTTTCAAACGAATAAGTAGATCGGTGCGGTTATGGCAAAATGGTGGGTATATTAAGTATGCAGTTTTGAAAATTTTCTAAGTTTCTTCTGAAAAGTGTTTTCCAAAATTGAATATTCTCTGATAAAACAAAACTATACAACGGCAAAACTGTGAAAGTACGTACACATGCATGCGTATGTAGGTACCTAATATCTCACGACTTTTGAAAAGATTGATCGGGCAAAAAGCAGTTACGGTAGAGCAATAAAAAATATTAATAATATGTTCAGTGCTCCTGCGCAGGAGCAACTTGTATCGCGGCGACAGTTAAGAGACTATTTCAAAATCCAAACAAAGTAGTCCTAATAATAATAATAATAAAAACATTTTTGTTTATTTTTATTTTCACATATAACATAATTTTAGAAATTGACCAAAAAGTTACTACTCAGCTATACATTCCGGAGCCCGGAGTCCAGCTGGTTTTCAGCAGTGCCTCTATAATGTCGCAATAATGTCGCATCGCCACATGAAAGCACCTCCATAAATATACTCGTATAGCGCAATGGATTTTGAATTAGTCTAGCGACAAAAGTCATTTGTGTGCGCCTGGCCTAAGAAAAGGGTTGTGGATATCAAAGCATGATAATTTTATACACAAAACACTTGGATTTGCCGTTAATTATGTCTAGGGAAATCAATTTAAAAATTGGCACTATTATTGTTCTCCTGTCTATAACCACAAAAGCTAAAAAAAACATCAATGTTAATTAATTGGATTTGATTTACGATTCTCACAGCCAATAGTTTAATGTTGTTTGACTTTTGTGGCAATTATCCCCACCTTCCTCTTCCACTTCTCCTTCCCCTCCCCAATACCTTCGGCCTCACAACATTCCCCAATTGGGGATGCCATAGTCTCACTGGCTCCAGACGATTGGGAGCAGTTGGGACTCTTGTGCGGTATTCATATAAAAAAAATAAGCCGTGTTGCGCTTCCTCCTTTGTTGGCAATACGGCTTATTAATTCAAAATTCAAACAAGGTCAAAGTTAACTATTTGTTCGTGCCAATGGTTTCAGACCCCCCGCTGTCTGGTATGACGCGCCCCGGCGGTGACGCACGGCGGGAATGACGCACGCGGAACTCGTAACCGATAAAGCGGTAGGTACTGAAAAATCCTTCACGATTTATCATCTATGACATTGCGAATGCGAGCTTGCGCGGGGATTATCATCTAGATGTGAAAATAATTAAGCCTTTGTGTAAACTTTGTTTACACGTGCTACAGCCTACAGTTAGATAATTATTTAAAGAAAAATAAACCTTTTTTTATCGCTTGATGAACGTGCATATCTCCTGTTTACACCTGATTCTCGGTGATTTTTCTGATTTTATTTTTAGTAAAAGTCGTCAGGGATTGCGCAGTGGTAATTTCATTGAACCCTTGTCCTGTATGTAGTCTGTTGGTGTTTGGTTCTAAGAAATTACCAAACGCAACCTAAAAAATCAAGTAGTTAATAATGAGCAAATTACGTCATCTTGGAATTAACAAACAAGTAAGTACTGGCATTTTATTTTATGACGTATGGCTTGTGAAATTGTAAAGCCGGCCTTGACTGCGTTATGACGTAACGAGAAGGTTTTCACAAATTTCCCCAAACGGTTGTGGAGGTTTTTTCCCAGATCAGATGTTATAGCGTACTATGGCACTATGGCACATTGTGGAGAGAGCACGCGCAGTTGTGACCTCGAGGTCATACAACTTTTGACATTCGAAATCAAATATGTGGGTAGCGGGTGGGTTGTATGTACAACACACTACATACTACCTACCCTATCTAATTTATCATGAATGAAATAACTACAAGATTTAGATACCCGTGTAAAATAATACAACTACTCGTACATACCAGCATTTTATTTTATTCCAATTCTCTATTAATTTTGTATATATGCTTTACAATGGAAGGGGCTAAATCGACAATTTTGTTTGGATCTACAAATTTGTTATAAAGGTAGACACTTGATTGAGATACTTATTACTTACGAAAAAAACATAAAACCCTAACTGAAAGTATGTCGATTCGTTTGTCTACATCAGACTATCTACCTATTTTTATTCAGTCGGTACCTAACATACCTACTTATTATATTTCTTTATTAACCGACTAACGCCCAATTTACAACATAAGCAGCATGAAATTATAAGAATAATGTAAAATATAGGTATAGGATCGTATATGAATTAAGCAAATACAAAAAACAAAATAAACGTAAGAAAGTAGAAATGACAAGTCAAGTCGAGACTATAATGCATATCACTTGCAATTACAGATGAAAATATTTTTAGGTTTTGGCTTGAGTTGACCAACTTACACCATACGAGTATGTCTGCTAATGCCACAACCTATCTAATAAACTATAAGTGCTATTCCCAGGGACTTGACTTGAATACTAGTTTTAATTTTTTTAAATGCAAAATTTTAACTAAAATAGAGTGCTTTATTTATACGATAAATCAGGTTTATGTAGATACAAAGATGCATTCTCTTTACAAAAAAAAACTAAACAAATTACTTTGAATAATTTAATGTAGTTCCCACGTCAGAGATTTCTGGCGAGAAATTCGAAAATTGTTTATGTCAACACGATTAAAATATAGGAAAATAATTTACTTCTACATCTGTTTTTTTTTTGTTTTATTATCCTTGGCATAAATTAAAATTTATTTCTAAGCTATGCGAACCAGGATACAGAGATAACTAAAATTACAAGTACATCTAATAATTAACTATCCGGCGATAAACTATTCTTTTTGACTCGGGTGTGGTGATTCGCGTTTTCATTGAAAACTGTGGGTTTTTTCTCAGAACATCTGTTCAGGGAAGAACCAATCACGGGATATAATTTAATACAAATCTGAAATATAGATTAGATGAGTCAGAGATGTTTATGCCGTTTTATAAGGAATTAAATAGGTACCTGTTTTCACTTTTATATTGATTTATACTACGGACGGGGTAGGTACTCCTTCAGCGCAATATCGCTGCAATAGGTAGGTACCTACTGACTGTAAAATAATTTCCTTGTCAACAGATACAAAAAATGGAGGAAGCTCTGATCTTTTAAATGGTAACACCAAGGAAAAAATACTTTTAGCACTAAAGCACTATGGTCCAAGTTGGTCCAAGTGGATATATGTGACCGGATAAAATAAATACAAGTCAAGTTACATCCCGTGATTTTCCATGGCCAATGAATCCTCCGAATTTTCAAAACTTTTTGACAATAGATATTTTACGATTCGTTTATCAATTTTTCAATGTTACTTTAAATTTAAAACCCGCTCTACTTAGCGATAGCTGTTGCGCTTGTTTACATCTCATGAAGTACAAAATATTTGAAGAAATAATAATTAAGCTTGAAAACTTCCTTTTGCGGCATGGCATCAGCGTCCACGGGTAACAAACTAGTCACAACATAAAAGTTGTTTATTTACTATCCAAGAATTCTCAGGGTTAAATTCTTGTTCAACTTCCCAACTTCCGTAGACACCGTTATTAATTGACATGAGGTAGATAGAACATGGATCACAAATTAAATAGTAATAATATTTAAATATAATATGCATTTATCCATCTATGGATGTACATTAATTAATGTAATAATAACAATAAAAGTTCATTTTTATAATGCAGTTTTGTGAAGGATCACCTCAAGTGCGCTGTACAGTAACTAATCTATCCTAATATAATTAGAACAACGGATATATTACATGAATGCAAATTGAGCACCAGACTCACTTTCATTAACATTTTACATTTTATATAACAATCTAGAATAAACTAGCGCTATAAGTAATCAAATGTAAAGTACAAATAACAAAAGAGCAAGAAATATATACACTAAATAACCTATCCTAACATAATTAGAAAATAACACGTATACTGTGTTACGTTCTACGTGTTTGAATAAACGTAGCTTAGTGAAGAGCCTCTCGTTTTAAATAATAATAAAACGTTTTGATAAGATTATACCATTTTAATAATACTACGATAATGATAAAAATAGTAATTACGTATATTTAAATTTAGATCCACTTAATTACGATTACAGAGTGCAGCTGTACTAAAATGATTGTCCTCGAAAATAAATCAGTAATTAATAACAAATAAACAAATTTGTCCTTCTCTTGTCTTTCCCGTAATGAGTTTTGGGAATATATTATAAAATATATGTAACTATAGCAGGGTCTCTCAACCTCATTTGTGCCATACCCCACTTCAATGCTTAAAAATCTCCAGCCCTCCCACCTCTTTCAAAGGAAAAAAATGGTTCGAGGAGCGAGGGGAAGGCGCCGCAGTCTAAATTTTTTCTAGGTACAGAGTCAAATATCTTTTTAGTGAAACTTATATGTTTGCAAGGGGAAGCTAACCACGCTTTTCATTAATTACGAATATATATACAAAGAAGAGTGTCCCGGGGCGTTTTCTACGGTTTTATTCCGAGCTTGATAAAATTTTGCACACTTGATGTTCAAAATAAGAGGAAAACTGCTGGGTAGGGGTAGGGGTAATACATTACATCCTCAAAACTTTCCTCCAAACCATTCATAACCCCGGGCAACACCGGGTTCTTCGGCTAGTAATAGATAATAATACAAACACGAATTCTATAACCTCAATGCGTTAAAATTTGTGCTAGTGTTACCATCTTCTTTTTAGAAGTGCGATATTTTAACAAAAAAAAAATTAATGTTTTGCGTATTGCCTCCCAATACATTCAAATTGCCACACGTTCAGCGTGCGTCTCCCGTTGAGAAGCATTATTCTATAAGTATATTAGGTATGCAAAAACATGTTATTAGGTATATGCACACTAAATATGATAGTTACACTATAGTGACACTACACACCAAACACATTACTTATTCATAACATAAATATAATTGGAGTAAATTTATAAATGGTACGTATGCACTCGTACAGTATGCACTCGTACACCGTGTCCGGGAACTTGTTTTAAAGTTTTTTTTTAATCACACGCATACACCCATCTTTAGGGTCGGTATTTCAGTATGTTCAGGAATGTAATAAGGAACTCCAGTGAAAAATATTATTTCTTTAAAACAATATATAGATCATCAAACGCCGATTCTGAATACATAACTTTTATTATAAATCTTTATTTAAAAGTGAATAAAAACTATTTCATAAAAACACCATGTTATGTTGGTACCATTGCTTCTGACGTCACATGGGTACCGAAATGTTCCAGTTTTGTGGGTGATGTACTCATATTATGTAGGTTACAGTACACAATGGATGATAAGCAATATTTTTTTATAAGAAGTTGAGTCCTTAAACCAATACTACGATATTTACATTTTACAGCTACATAATGTTTAGGTTAATGTCAAAATTAGTTTAGCGGTATCACACGGTAATATCATATTATCAAATAAGTTTACAATACGGTAGAGAAGAGTCGACAAGTCAATGAGTCCGATCCCGAAGGCGGTGGACCTTAGAGTAATAATATATTGTTACTCTAAGCGGTGGACTCACTCCGAGTTCGCAAATCCGGATTCACTCGTTCCGAACTCACATCCAAGGAACGACTAAATTGTCTTCCACACGAGCGGGTGGCCCAGTAGTTTAACCATAAATGGGCAAAACGAATCGTGTGGCGGCAAATTCCTGGCCCAGAAGAGGCGTGGCCACCGGAAAGGAGAACGGAATTACTAGACCTAGTATTTCCGGTCAAAACCAAATGTGGAGCGGTTGCCATTGGACGGGACAGTGGTGTGGCCGACGGCAAAAATATATTAATCGAGTTTCTAGTTTTTGACTTTGCAATAATGGCAATACTCTTTGTCTCCGCTGAGTGAAGCAGTCTTGGAATTTGAAAATTTACTTTGGAAATCGCGCTTTACTTATTGTTACAAAATAAAATATAATTATACATACTCGTACTTGTGTTCGATACAATCCTTAGATAATATGAATATTTTAATTACAATTTTCGTAACCTTAATTTAATTTAAAATAAAAATAAAAATCGATTTGAATTTCTTATGGTAATTCGCTAAAGAAATACGGATTGGAGCATGTCCGTTTCGTGATTCGAAAAGTTGATAGGTATGTTTTTTATTCATATTTATAGTTTTTCAAAGTTTTGATTATTTTCGACTACCAAATGATGTGTTTTTAGAAACAAATAAATTTAATCGTTTTCCTTATATCGAAATTTCGGTTTTTCGTTCTAAAGGGGAGAATACGTCAATACCCTCACGCGTGACATTGCATAGATAGTGATAGACGTAATAGTACAAAAATAACTGGTGGTGCGCAATGACGTTTCAGCTAGATTTAAAATTATTTTCCTACTGTTTTTTTCCGGCCAATTTTAGCGCCCTTCAGGCATCGTGTATGGGTCTAGTGCCCCGACCTCCCACTTTAGTCCTTTATCTTGGTATCTCTACCACCGACTCAGTATGCAGCTAAATAACTATATTGTATAGGTATCTGTGCATAGCTCCAATCGACAGGAACAACATGTCCAAGTCGAATCATTGTGACATTGAATCAGCAATTTGCATATTATACTGTACGTACCACGAATTTCCGCACACCGTATTAAAAAAATATCAATATCCGTGCCATGCAGTCGTGGCGTGTTGTACTTTGAGTACAGCACGCACGCGATGGGCGATATTAATAAATGGCCCGAACGAAAATAGTTCCCGCTCCAATTTATCTATTTTCGTCGAGGTATTTTTTCGTCCGTAGTCTGTACAAAATCAAGCGTGGGCGGACTCTTTCCTGCTGCCGCGAGTCGACGGTCGCGCGACATCGAAAAAAAAACGATTTAGGGATAGGAATAACGTTTATTGGTATATTTTTTTTTGTATTCAAACAATGTCTTTCTACAATTCTGTACGGAATATAAATATTGTGTATTGGGTAAGAATATATAAGTATCTGTGTAAAGTATATCAGCGATGACCTCAATAAGTGAGCGGAAAGGCGCTATTAGCGCTGATGATGCTTTGGAATATTTTAGATGAAATGATAAAAAAATTATATGTAATTATTTCATATCGATATAAACATACAGATATACGAAATCAAGGCCAAAAGTAGAGTCTGGTCGAATCTGCCTTTTACGATTTCGACCAAAACCAAAAGTGAAATTATTACGAATGTTTACTACGAAAGTTGCAATTTTTTTTCTCTGTACATACCGCAAAACTCACTCCACTGAAAAATACTTACCACAAAGATAATTAATAGAAAATCTTTCAAACCAATTATTGTTGGTGAGAACAACTGAAAAATCGAAAAACACGTTAATTTATAAAGGTGTTGATATATTACTACGTTTGAAAAATATTTTTTTTCCTGATTTATAACGTATTAGAGGTGTTTTGTGTAGTTTTATATTGTAGTAGTTTGTAATCATGACAAGTATACGTGTCGATAATTTGTAAATACAGCATGTGGCACAGAGGACCGGGTAGCTGGGGGCACAGATGGTTCATTGTGTGATCTACGTGTAATATTTTATTATGTTGCAATTATTTTTTTCCGACGGTTCGTAAATACACAACGAAAAAGTAAGTACCAAGCTGGAGTAATTCGGATATGATAAACACAGTTTTTGCCGCAAATCTTAAAAAAAATATCCATGGGAAGAGCATCGGCACAATTTGGAATTCCAAAGACGCATCTTCTACATTGATTGAAAAGCAATTCAGGAAGCGATTCTCGTAATGATCACTTTAAAACAATATTCTCCAAAGATCAAGAAAGGGTATTATTAGTTTATCATGTCTTGTTATGCACGGTCCTCTCTGTGTCCACGGAGGATACATTATTTTTTTGGGTAAATTCTTATAAATATAGTAATCTTTATTGAATAAATCCTAACTAAATCCGTTAAGATATAAATTGACGAAATTTAGCACATTTTATACGAGTAATAATTAATTTTACGTCGCTAGAACGTTACGGTGTCCTCTGTACCCCATCCTCCCCTATATATTGTAATTATGTTATCCAATACATAAAAGCATTGCAAAAAAATGTATATATGGGTATATTAATATATTTTAATTATGTTTAGCATATTGACCAAATTGAATGTAATATTTAAAAAATTGCAGACATGTCCGAAGGCTATCATCAAGCCATTTCTTGACTAGTTTTATCCGCTCTGTAATGGGTTTTATTCCAGCAATTTCCTTCGATCAGTAGAACTGTGTCATCTGCGAAAGCATTTATTTTACCGCCTATTGATATGAGCATAATTATATATGAATATTGTAAAAAATAAAGGTGGTCCAAGCGTACTACCTTGCGGTACACCAAAATGAATGTCTAGTGGACACAGACACTGCCTTTGTTCAATAAACCGTACCTACTGTACAGTGAATAATTGAGCCAAAAGTATACATAACAAAATTACAAAAAAATAAGTCATTCATCTCATTAGGGCAGTCCTGTGTCGAGATGAGCAGCTACACACAACTAGTTTACACACTCAATACTTGTCTGTTTTCCCCATGTAAAAAGTTATAAATAGTAGCCTAATTTTTTGAAATTAGGAGTTAATTATAAATTATAAGAAATCTGGTGGTCTCCCAAAATTACAAAAATGTAATCCTCAAATTTTGGCAAAAAATGCCCAAAATCGAATTTCAGTTCGACTCTACAAGTAAAATATGTCTCAGATATCTACCAAGAAATCCTCTTTCCTTTGTAATTTATTAAAAATAATGTGATTGTTTATTTTGTATTTATTTATATCTAAGTTGAAGTAATATTTAATTTAAACTAACAATAAACAGAGTAAAATATCTAGATTGCTAATGCTAGCGTCTAAACATGAAGAAAAAAACTGAATACCTATAAAAATGAGTTGAATTTATAACTCATGGAAATGCAACATTGTTGTATGTATCTAAATTAAATAATAATAGGTGCTTATACTGCTGAAATATAAATATAATATGTATCTACATGATTATATGAAGAGAGAAACAACGTCTGAGAGGTACGCAGGGGAAGGGGTACGTATTGTAGTGTCATAGTAATAAATAATTACTATTGTCATTGTGTCATGCGAATGAATCAAATTTAATATTATCAGTGATTCACTAAAACCTACTCTCATTATCACGAGGGAAAATTTTCCTAAACAAAATTCTAAATAATTGTTTTCCTTAATACTTTTTACTAATGATTCATAATCGTTCCATTGCCAATTATAGCTTGGCAGTAAAATGAGGACATTTGATGAAGTGGAACTAGAATTTTTCATTACAATGGCACCATCAAACTTTCACTTTATCTACAATAAAAAAACACATAAATTTGTTGTAGACCACTTTTATTTTATCAAAACTCTACCGGTTTCGGAAGCACCCTTCCTTCATCAGGAGAATATTAAAACTAACTTATGATATAAAATATTGACAAGACATATAAATTTTAGGTGTTGGAGTGGGGGGTAAGCAAATGGGTAGGGGTAATTGTAGGATTTCCGGGAAGAACAGAGCGATTTATTGGGAAAATATTCAGAATGGGACTAAAAGATAAGTTAATTTGGTTATTTAAAATACTAGCATTATTATTAAGGGATTTTCTAATTTCGAGTGCTTCTAAGTTATCCAATTTTTTGCTTTTATTGTTACGGTGAAGAATTGTAACCCCTGTGTCCTTGTTAAAAGTGTGATCTTTGGAAATTAGATGATTGGCAAATTCTGAGAAGTTATTGTTATTTAAGCATCTTAAATGTTCTGTGACTCTAATATTTATATTTCTAGTTGTTTTACCTATGTAGAACGATGGACAATCATTACAACATAGTTGGTAAATACCTGAGTGGCTTAATTTATGTTCTCTATCTTTAGTATTTTTTAGTAATTTACCTAAATTGTTATCAGTATAGAACGCGGGTTTAATGTGAGAAGGAAATTTTTTTGTGCTAAGTGAGGAAAAGTTGGATATATATAAGATTCTGCGCCATTGAAGGGGATTTATTATTTTATTATTATTTTCAGGTGTATTAAATAAAAATGTATTTGTTGAAATTAGTTTAAGTTTCTTATTGAGGATTTTATCAATTAAATTTGTAGAATAACCATTATTTAGAGCAATTTGTTTAATTTTTGTAAGTTCAATCGTGAAATTAACAGATGATAGTGGGATTTTTACTAGCCGGTGCACCATTGAATGATAAGCAGAATGTTTATGTGTGACCGGATGGTTTGACATGTTATGGATTGTTATATCTGTGTACGTAGGTTTACGAAAAATGTTGAATTCAATTCTGTTATTTATTGAAGTTAGTGTTAAATCTAAAAAATTAATCGATGCATTACTGCCTATCTCTAAAGTGAATTGGATGCTTTTGTGGAATGAATTTATTAGAAGAAGGAATTTAGTCAGTTGCCGATCTGTCCCTGTCCAGATACAGAAGATATCGTCTACGTATCTTTTCCATGTAAGAACATTGTTCAAAAGTGATGAATTACAATTAAAAATCTTATTTTCTAAGTTATTCATAAAAATATCTGCTAACAGTGGACTCGTCGGCGCGCCCATCGGAAGCCCTTGATTCTGTTGGTAGATACAGTTGTTGTATTGGAAATAATTTTGGTTTATGCACATATTGAATAGGCGGGACAGGTCATTAATCATATCAATATTTAAATTAGAGGAGTTTAGGATATCTACAATTATTTCTTTGCAATCAGTAGTTGGGACATTTGGGAACAAATTAATTACATCAAAGGAAATAAGTTTGGCATTATTGGGAATAACTAAGTCCTTAACTGCACTTATCAGTTCAAAGGAGTTCTTGATCGTATACTTAGGGGAAAACACATTAATATTATTAAAGACATTCGTTATGTGAGAAGCTATTATGAAATTCGGGGAAGCACAACATGATACTACGGGTCTGATGGGTTTATTGCTTTTATGTATTTTCAAAAACCCGTATAACTTAGGAATTTTAGGATTAGACTGTACAAATTTATTTGCTTTTTACAAATATGTTTCACTTTATCTTTGAAATCTGTTCTTCACATAATTTTTTTTTCAAATTTGAGTTTTACAGTTTTTTTTTTTTATATGAATACCTCACAAGAGTCCCAACTGCTCCCAACCATCTGGAGCCAGTGAGACTATGGCATTCCCAATTGGGGAATGTTGTGAGGCTGGTGGTATTGGGGAGGGGAAGGAGAAGGGGAAGAGGAAGGTGGGGAATACCTGGCTATTCAGATCTGGTCACCAAACACGGCTAAAAGCCATTTCAAGCAACGTTTCAACTCTGAATGGTGGTCTTTCACCAGGGCGATACTGAGAGTATCTTCCACGCTGGAATGTGCGCAAATATGCTATATATTATTTTTAAATGAATTAATTGTGAAACAACACAAATTAATTAAATAAAAATTTCTTGTGCACGCCGGGATTTGAACCTGCGACCTTCCGATTCGTAGTCGAGAGCCTTACCCCTCGACCATAGAGTTTAGAAACAACATAATTATAATTTTTATCTGTGAATTCGATTGTGTTTTTTAACTTATTTAACATCTGACACTGACTAACTAACCATCACGCCGTTTTACGCAGGGGTAGGCACAGAGGACGGACCGCCAAACAACTCGATCTTGGCATACACTTCTTGCTTCATTCACATTCATACAACGCCTCATATATTCTCTTCTGTTATTCCGACTTCTGACATGGCCCGGCTCGAGTATCGAGTATAAACATCTGACACAATTTCGATAAATAAATTTCAGAAATACAACAAAATCACCTTGCTGTGCAATTATTTCCCTCGCAAAGCATTAAATAATAAAAAAAGGTTGGACAAAATTGTTTTAAATATGATGGCACATGGACCACGGAGCTTTTTAAAAAATATTAGCCATCTTGGTGTTGCCATTTAAAACCTTTCAAACGATCACAGCGCCCTCATTTTTTGTTTACTATAAAAAATCAGGCTAAATAACTTTTGGTGTGCTGAAATTACCCATCGGATACGCTGCATGTATCCGTTTAACGCTTGCGCATCAAAAAATCATTACTCTGAAAATAAGTAGCTATTCTGCGGAAACTGCTTATGATAGATAATATATGATATAAACACAGATATGGTAAGACGGTACAATTTAAAAAAACAAGTGAGTTATTACGAAAACAGGCTCAGGCGGGCCACGCACAGATTTACGGAAGTATTAGATCGAGATCGCTCTGCTTTCCAAAGGTTAATAGATACCATTATCAGTTTTCTTTTTAAATGGGTACATATCAAACTCCTAGGGATGTTCATGATTCAGTGGTTCAAAAAAATTGTAGGCTGATAAAAGTATTTACATACACAAAAACGTTATTTATTCATAAAATTAATGTTTGTGAGGAACATAATATCACTAAGAATTATTATTACATAATATTTTTAAAATAATTAATAATAATTATAAAACGAAAGTAGGTACATTTTACAAATCTAAATGTTTAAGAATATGTCAATAAGAAACAAGGTATTAAAAAAATTCTACTATAATATAAAAATAAATCATTTGACAAACCAGTGCAGTAGCAAATGCCTAGGCAGGTGCCCAGGGCGGCCTGCACCATGGAAATTCAAAAAGCTACACAAAAAACATTAATGTGTTTGTGACAGTGTTTAGGAAAAAGACGGTAACCCTATGTTATAACCTAATGTTGTCTTGCCCACCCATAAAGCATCCCCGAGAAAGGAATAAGGCAACACTAAATCTAATTCTTAGCAAAAATTCAGTTTATTATATATTTTTTTCAAATATAAATCGAGAAAAAACAACTGAAGGACCCAGCAATGCCCTCCTCCGAGCACAAACTGAACATTGTTTGAAAAGGATATACGTTAATACGGAAGTGAGAGGGTGCGCGCTAATATAAATAACGCTTAGGGCTTAGTAAATCGTTTAAAAATATTTAATAAAACATGACATATTTAGAATAGAGCGACAATCTCAAGACTACTAACTTAACCACTTCATGATTTTGAATGAGCAATGTTCGCGGGCGGCACATGTGTCGTATCGCGCCAACCCTAACACTGCTCGCGTGTTTCGACTTGTTTGCGTTACATAAGATAAAACGAACTGAGCTCGCCAGTTGCCACTTGAAGCTAGTAGAGGTTTAGGCAAATAGTTACTGTTTTAACTTATCATAGTTAGATTTGTTTTGTGTTTTTTTACATTTTTTATTGCTTCTGTTTTGTTTTTTTGAACTGGACAACTTTTAAATTATGTAAACTCCAAATAAAAAATAAAATAACCTTACGTTTTTAGTGCCTGTTTTGTGAAAAATCACCTCAACGGCACTGTACAAATATACATACTTTTCCAATGCTCTGTCTTATTACTATCATTTAAAGAAACGCCGAGAATTTTTCCATACCTTTATTAACATGTTAAATAACAGAACTACAATTGTTATTTATATTTTTCGAAGAATCCTTTGGGATTTCTTTCTATAGAAAGAAATTCATATAATTACTTCTGAATAGAATTTATTTTCTGCAATGGCATATATTTTTTTTAGTGCATAAAACTTCAAACTTACAAGGGAAATTTGTAATACGTACATAGAAATTCTGAATGCGGAGGCTTAACCCATAATTATTAAATCACGTTACATTTTCCAAATATCATTCATTCATAAAACTCTAAAATGTTAACCATCAGCCCTTCCTTGTCCCGAAATAAAATATTTTTTAATTATTATGGAAAACTTGGCTCGAAACCTTCTTGCTTCTCCTGTAATTTTTTTTTCTTTTGAGGGTTACTGTCTTTTTCCTAAACACAGTCGAATTATGTATTATGAGAAAGGTACATTTTAGATTTAAATTTGAATGTATGCATTTTGAACAATATTAAATTTACTAAGCAGAGTATATCTAAAATATTCACCATTTGTCAGATCTATACATTATAGGTACATATTTAAAATTAGGTATATTAGCATCATAATAAATAAATAAGATAATTTTTCAATTACTCTCAGGATCACAGAGTTGTTATTCTGAGGGTTTTCAGAAACTTTCACAAATTTCAGGAAGCCTGTTGTTGTGCCGGTCTTCATAAATAAGCATTTGCTTGCCAACAATGTGTGTGATGTACAATGTGATTGTAAAAGTGGGTATTGGAAGAATTTTTGGTAAAGTTTTACAATCGTATCGCATTCTTAGCAAGCATTTTATTTTTAAATAAATAAATTATTGAACATAATTCATTCGGGGACACTAAATAATGCACTTAAATTAAGATTACACAAAAATTATAAAAATCACAAGAACCACATGATGCCATGTTCAAAGTTATTTGATGTGACATTTGCCAATATGTTCTGCCAACCCTGTGATGTCCTTTAACCATTTTTCCTATTTTTAAATAACCCTTAGTTGAACCCAAAAACCTATTCTTGGGTTCAACTAAGAACCTATAAGCTATTTCATAGATTCATGGTTTGGGTTTTAATGAAAAAATAAAAACATTATTTGGTATCTCCCCCAACTGAAATAGTTTATTTTCTTTTTTAGGTTGGCAGTACCTATCGGCAAACGTCACATAAAATAACTTGGAGTGTTCTGACTCTTTCAATTTTTACGCATAATTTTTTTTGTGAAATAGTATACGAGGTTTGTTCAAAAGAAAAGGTGCGTTTTGAATTTTCGCGGGCTGTGTACATTTGATTATCGATTTTTTTTTTGTTATGTTGGTACACATATGTTTATCATATGTTAGCATTATCAGCCATTTTGGATTAGTGGTTTGTTTTTGACAATTGGAAAGGTTAGTCAAGTTTTTGTGTGTTCTTCAATTTTTTACTTTTGAAAAAAATGGATCAAAGAATATGTATTAAATTTTGCATTAAAAATGGAATAAAGTGCTCCAACGCACTTAAAATGTTGACTGTGGCATTCGGAGAGTCGTAAATGCACTATTTGGTGTCTCCCCCAACTGAAATAGCTGTTTTTTATTGTAATTAAGTTCAATAAAAATATTCAATTTATTTTTTATAACTTATTGAAGTTTGTAAACCTCATTGTAATATTTAATCATTGAAGAAGATAATATTAACACATCCCAAATGAACCACGAAACAGAAATTAAAAAGATTTCAGTCGCATCTGGGACTCGAACCCAGGACCTCTACCTATCCGGGGTAACCGCTAAACCAACTTAGCTAATGAGACCAGTTCAATTTACACCATTTACACCGATATCATACTTCAAGTTCAAGATTTGTTAATATTATCCTCCATTTTTATAAATCCTACGGATAGGTAGAGGTCCTGGGTTCGAGTCCCAGATGCGACTGAAATCTTTTTAATTTCTGTTGTTTTTTCGGTTTCGTGGTTCATTTGGGATGTGTTAATATTATCTTCTCCAATGATTTAATAAAAATGTTTTTTTTAAAATAAAATGCGTCTTAAGAAAGCTATAAGATTGTAAAAGATTACCAAATTTTTCATTGGAAATCCGTTGTTGGATAACAAAGCTGGGTGTTATTAATATAAAAATATTTACTGGATAAATATTGAAAACAAACATTTTTAGCATAATGTTAAATCGGATCATTTTGCATGTAATATAAATATCTACATATGTCAAATAATGAAAGGCACGACAGTTATTTTGTTTCGTCCGTTCTGAGTTATATTAATTTCATGACCATAATGGGCGTTACACTGATTAGGTTACATTTAGATGAGTTTACAAAATTGGGCCAGACCAACTGTAATGGAAAATCAAGATCTCCTATTTTGCAATATTAATAGATACTGTATAATTAACTGAATGTCCGTGAATGATTGTTTTATGGGTAGAATAATGTATTTTTATATGTTATGTTTATGACGTGATATAACGCTTTGTAAAGATAGCTTGCTAAATGTCATTTTCAAAATAAGTACAATTACATATGTACACACTTAAGAAAATTCTTTATTATAGGTACTTCGATAAAGTTAATGTTAATAATTTGGCAATTGTGATTTGGCTCACAGATAATAGAAATAAAATTTGTGAGCCAAAGGAAGAGGTGCTTTGAAAATAACGACAAGAAATAGTTAGTGTAGGTACTAACTAACTAACTAGTGTAGGTACTCATTTCGATAAAGCAAATTTATCGTTATCTCCTTTTAGCTTTTTCACACAGTTCAACGGTCACTGCGAACAATGTCAGATGTGTAAATTCGTAACTTTGCAAAAGAGCTATTTAAAGTTCTGTGTCTACATTTTCACTATTTTTAGAACAAGAAATATAATGTTGTTTTGATATTTTGCATAAATCAGCATTTATTTCAATGGAAAAAAATTACAGTAACTTTAAGCAACTCTTGCGCAAAGATACCAATCTGCACATCCGACATTATTCGTTGAGATATCTGTTAAAAGATATTTTATAACTCATCGTGTGAAGATTGAGATTTCTTCTCCGTTGGGAAGGCCCAAAAAGAGGAGGGCAGTCCCCTCACATCTCTTTCCCTTTTTACGAAAGCGGAGTACGAGGAGATGCAGTTCCCCACGAAATGGTTGGACATGGCAAGGATGGCCAGGTCCACGTGCGGCTCTGGGGTCTCCATGCGGTGCACTTCCACGGGGTGGCGCGACAAGGCCTGAGTCAGGTCCGCCACCATGTGATCAGCGTCGGAGGCCACGTATAAAAATTTCACCTCCTTCATGTTCTTCAAGAGCCGTTTTAGTTGTCTAAAAAGATAATAATTAATTAAATTATGTAACTGGATTATTTTTCAACAGAATTGTTTAATGCATCTTAGGTTATTGGAAAAGCAAGAGCTGGTCCGATACCAAGACTGTAAAACAAAGATTTTTCACACCCATTATGCTAAAACTAAGGAATTATTTTTTTAATTGAAATAAACAGTTCTGTAAAAGAAAAACTTTAAAATGAACATTATTGTAATGACAATAATGTTTAAAAAATTAAAATAAATAAAACCTTTATTAACTTCTAGTGGGCCAGAATTGCCCATCCGATAAACAAAATTTGTATCCGTTGAACGACGGCGTGTCCGATTGGCAACGTTAAAAAATCATAATACAAGTAGTTATTTTGGGGAAACTACTTATGACAGTTATGTACAATTTTCATAAATACATATATAAACAAATTATCTGGTAAAAAGTTACAATTTACTAAAACATCATTTTGCAGAAATCAAGCAAGTTTTTACGAAAATAGACTGAAGAGGGCCGCTTGCAAATTTACCCTCGGCACAATACGGAAGTATGAGATCGCAGGCATATGGCGTTCCAAAGGTTAACTATTTATCTTTACAATTTCTGGCTTTACGAGTTTTTCTTTAAATAAAAAAAGGGGTAAGAAACTATTTTGAATTGATAATTCTCTTTTTTTCGATTATGCTTTTATTTACCTAACGATAGTGTGTTTTGTAGGTAAGCACATATCATATGTGATGGGTCCGTGCTCCTGCCGATACCCGATACACTGCGGGGCGGCAAACAGCGAGGGGCTCTGGGCCACGTGGTCACAGGCCCGTGCCCAGTCTGGCCCGTTCCGGAGGTGTACCCCGATGTAGCCCCCCTTCTTGAAGTGGTGCTTCACATAGGAGAGAGCCTGGCCCTTGATGTGATCATTCCACTGCAGATACTGATGCAAGCCACGATTTTCGCTTTGTACAGGAAAGCTGGCCGGGGCCCCTGAAAATTGGTATTATCGTGTAAACAGGAAGGAATACATTTGCGTAATGTTAACTCTCTTGGCCTCAAAGCGCAGATCTATACGCGCATGTGGATTAGGCTAAAAACACAGACGTCTGTCGGCACAAAATTCTATGTATCATATATAACAGACAATGAGATATGAAACATTGTGAAATACACCCTAAAGACGATAAGCAGTGTAAATATTTTATTATTGATATTAATCAACTTCACAAACACAAAATTTTGTACCTCCTATACAAAATACAGCATGTGTCGTATCACAACAACCCCTGTACACCGGCAAGTGTCCATCAAATAAGTTAAACAAAATTAGATGAATAATTCAATAAAGTAAATCAAGTAAGTTACCTGTGAATGCCAATACTGGCCATTTATCGGAAGGATACTTGAGCTTCCACTTTTCGGCAGTGGAGCCAGTGTAAACCTCATAGTGGAGGGGAGCATAGAACTCCGACTTCAAAAAATCTATTGAAAATGTATCCCAAAATGGTCCAAACGGATTTCCCTCCTTCGCATTGCAGCTTCTGTTACCAGTGGCTGAGTTTCCTCGAGCTACATAACAGAAGGAGGTTCTATCTTCCAAAGGCCACACTTGATCAGCCATGTCCTTCATGAAGTTATCCATCGTCATCACTCTGTGGTACTCTTTCAAGGGTTCAACAAGGAAGTATGCATCGAAGGGTACTTGCAAAGACTTAGCTTCCCCTAGGCGGTATTCCACCCAGTGAGGAAGCACTAAGGTTCTGTTCAGCCCATGGGCAAAGCCCAGCGCACCCAGGAAGTGATCGGCTTGGTTTCCAAACCTCCCTATAAATAAATCATAATGGTTGAAAAGCAATACATTTTTTAATGATAAGCAAGATTGTACAAGTTTTAGCGCTTGGTGTGTTTTATAAGTAATAGTTTTTAATTCATAAAAATACTAGGTGACAGTAATTAGTCAAAATAACAAACACAAACCACACAATTTTATCGATAAAATAACAAAATATTACAAACCCATGCATGGACAGTAGACAATGTAACCATTTGGATCTATTTTGTTACAATTTAAAAGAGAAAATACAGAAAATAACAATACAAAACTTAGTAATAAACCCGACATGTTTTGAAAACTTTTCACTTTGCGAAACGGCAACCGGCAATATCAAGACGTCAGTAATGTTATGTTTACTGTATAGAAAATCCGGAATCCTCATTTAAAAAAGGTTATTTTGTTGGTTAAGTACTTACTTCTAACTCGTTTGAATAAATTTATTAGGAAAAATGTTTTCACATCTGTTATCATTCAATTTTGACGTTTCTCGTTTGTGTAAAAATTATTTTCAGTTTTTATAACCAATATCTCCCACTGGTTGATTTTTCTTCTGAATTACGACAAAATATTAAAATGTCGTTCTCGAGGAGCATTACTGTTTTAAATAAATTCAAAAATGCTCGCCCATTGATGTCTGTGCGAACTGTAACTGGTAAACCAGACGATGTAGCAACTCACACTGGACAGGTTAAAAACCTTTTTGTCAAAGATTTTGTATATTTATACAATACTGAATCTTATTTTCATTTATTTTGTATGCATTTTTTAATATGCTTCCTGGATAAGTCCTAGATTCCTCTAATCATCCATAATATTGACAGTTCGACTTACATAATACTGAAACTAAAAATTGAAAACAACACCTGTCATAAGTTGTACAATTCTCATACAGGGAATTATTGACGGGCTGCGCTCTTAAACTCCTATGCTTACTAATTGGGGTGACTTTGATTTGAGACAATCTATATAATCTAGTACTTTACTTTCAGAAATGGGATTCCGATGACTACAGGATGGTCAGATTCGATCGGGCCGCCAAGCAAGTGAATCCCCAGTGGGCTATCAATCTCATTGCAGAGGTGCCCCCAATAGAAAGCAAGGAGAGGGTGGTATGGTGCGACGGAGGCAGCGGGCCTGAAGGACACCCAAGAGTGTTCATTAATTTGGTAATTAATATTTTTGCTGCTATGGCAACTCTATTTCTCAGTGTTGCACGCTGTAGAACCATTTTTATAAAATCCATTAAACCTTTTTGCCTTCATTTTGACAGCTTCTGTACCCTGGTGGTCTTCACGTTTGGTTAAGGAAACCACTGTTTTCGATTCTCATCCCAGGGTATTAATTTTATGCAACTAAACCACAGAGTCGCAACTGCCCAGAGCTAGTGGGCCTATGGAGTCTCCCTTTTTTGAGAAATGTGAGACTATAAGTAGTCGGGAGAGAGAAGGTTGGGAAGTTCTTGGCTATTCAGATCTTGAAATTAATTATATTTTTGTATACTTGATTCCAAACCAAAAACCTTTGTGTCCGGTACTGCTCTGCCACGGAGGCAGTAGCGTGCAGAGTTTATAATCAGGGTAGGCAGGTAGAAAAAACAGGGAATTATTTGATATTAAAAAAAAAAACATTACACCGGACAAGTCCATTTGTGCAAATTTTCGCTTCAAACGGCCAAGCGGCTTGCTGGCTGTAGCTGATGTTGGTTTGGGTTACCGAAGCCACATCAAATATCCAAATAACCGCTTCATTTATACATATCATAAGCCAATTACTGGAAATATAAAATTTTCATATTATTTCCGTTGAATAAATACCTACAGGCAATATTTTGAAAAATCTACAATAATATTATCATAACTTTGTTAGCAAAGTTGTAAAGTGTGCACCAACAGATGGCACTGATTGCTACATTTGCTGGCATTTTCGAAAGGCATAGCTTTTTAAACACTAATACAAATGAATCCTTTAAAGCAAGTCATAAATATACATTTTTTTGTCAACATTTGTATGTAATGTGTGTGTCATTTTGCATACATAGTTCTTGCCTTTGACACCTTGTAGTAGTGCGGTTGGTGCTATCCGTAGTTGGTACTTTGTGCATATTTTTTTAATTGGTTTTAATTTAAATGATTTTATAAATTTTAATTTTATTATGCTAGTGTGGTAGGGTAGGCAGTGCTTATGTTCCTATATAGACAGCACGCCTATTCACGGAGGTGTACATTAATATAAATTTTATATGTGAATAGTACATGGATTCTGCTTGATGTCTCATTGTTGATTCTTACCAAAATGATTCACCACCTCTCATATAGTACTTTTTTGTTTAATTTTTGAACTGATTGTATGGCGATTCTTTTGTTGACTTTATTCATTTTCCAGGACAAGCCAGGAAACCATTCCTGTGGATATTGCGGACTTCGCTATGTAAAGAAAGATCACCACCACTAAAATGGACTTCTCTTCTTCTATTAAATTATTAATTGATTGTACGCTGTAGCAAGTTTCACATAATTTCAATCATAGTATGTAAATTGTATTATATTGATTTGTACATAGAAATTCACAATGCATATGGTCACTATGCTTCAATATACTCAACACTATAACCTTGTTGCGTTTATCGTAAAAAAAAAGAATAAATTAAACCTTTGTTGAATGTTTTGTTTTGTTTTTTCTCTAATCCATACATAATAATATTTTTGATGATTTTTATAGCACAGTTTTTGTGAAAAATCACCTCAATGGATCTGCATAATTTTCTTCTTATTTTTTAATTATGTGTTGATTATCAGAAATTGGAAACTCCATTAACGGAGGACTGAACAAAAATTTATCTAAAGAAGCAAAGTTAGCAGTCCACAATGGAGTACTGATACCAACCCTGATGTATGGCAGTGAGGCATGGAACTGGCAGAGGAAGGATGAAAGTAGACTGATTGCTGTAGAAATAAGATCTCTGAGGCGAATGTGTGGTAAAACTATGTATGATTGTGTGAAAAATGTTGAGTTTCGCAAAGAATGCAAGGTTGATGTAAGCGTAATGAGCAAGATTAAGAAAGGGACGTTTAGATGGTTTGGGCATGTAGAGCGAATGAACAAAAAAGAAGTCGGGGACGCCCGAGGAAGACATGGGACGATCAAGTGAATCAAATACTTTAGTCAAGCCATGCCAGAAGTCGAAGAAGAGAATGTGAATAAAGCAAGAAGTGTATGCCAAGATTGAGTTGTTTGGCAGTCCATCCTCTCTGCCTACCGCTTCGGAGAAACGGTGTGTTGGTTAGTTAGTTAATTAATTATTTATCAGAAACATAATAAATCGGTGGTATCAGCGCACTACTTCAATGTATTTTTTTAATGTGAGTGCCGCACAAGAGTCCCAACCGTCTGGAGCCAGTGAGACTATGGCAACCCCAATTGGAGTATGTTGTAAGGCTGAAGGTAGTGGAGACGAGAAGGAGATGGTGGAGAGGAAGTACCTGGCTATTCAGATTTGGTCATCAAACACGGCTAAAGCCATTTCAAGCGACATTTAGATTCTGAATGGTGGTGTTTCACCAGGGCGATACTGAAAGTATCCACCACTCTGGAATATGCCCCAAATATACTATTTATTATTTTTAATCAGTAAAATGTGAAATAACACAAATTAATTAAATAAAATCTACTTTCACACGCCGGGATTTGAACCCGCGACCTCCGAATTAGTAGCCAAGGATCATAACCACTCGACTAGAGACCATATGTACCTTCCTTACAATCTGAAAATTGCAAGGAAGGATATTGATATTTATTTCACGTTTTTAGAACTGGTGTTCACATTTTACCTGCTTTAACGGGGAGAGGGACGTCAGAGAGTTATTATTTATTCATTCAAAATAATGATAGTATTATTACGCAATACGATAAACATGTTTTTAAACAGAAAAATGTTTATTAAATATTTTATAAATTTACATAGGCTTAGCATTTAAAGTGGAGAAAAGTATGTTTAATATTTTATCGTTGCGTTTTTGTAAATAAAAGTAACCAAAAATTTGTAATCCGCATTACAAAAAAAAAAAAACAATGTTTTGAATGTTTAAAACAGCTCCCCACAACACTTTACTAAACTACGTTATTCGCTTCTGTGCGAAAATCTATCATTGACCGTTACCACAAAACACTTTTGCGTGAAACACTTTCGTTGCAACTGCTTTTTTTCTTTTCTTCTATTTTATTAAGTGATTTTTTAACAGTTTGGAGAAACCATTTATTTTGAGCAACCGTAACGGTTAATATAAACTTATAAAATAAACTGAAACGCCCCTCTAATTGCCTCTAAGATTGTCCCTCACGCAGAGATTAATCAAGTATATGGTGCCGGCCCGTTCAGTTCCTCTATACACCATAAGAGCAACTAAATGCGATGTAACTTTCTTTTGAGTGGGATAAATAAAACAAAAACAAAAATCTGGTCTTAAATATATTTTTCTTAAGTCCTAGTAAAAAAGAAGAGATAATAAATAAGCGGTGACTATGGTTTGGGTTTTGATTTGTTTCCTTGGTTTCTGTTGTGTCCCCCGCCGCCCCCTCCCCCCTGGCTACCTCCACCGCCTCCGCCGCCACCGCCTCCGCCGCCACCGCCTCCACCACCACCACCGCCGTGGCCGCCCCCGCCGTGGCCGCCTCCTCCCTGGCCACCTCCGCCACCTCGTCCCAGAGGGGCGGGTCGGCCACCTCTTCCGCCGCCAAATGCACCTGAAAATTAAATCAATGGACCATGTAAGAAATATACAGGGTGTAACAACACGTGCGACAGACTTTAACCAGTGATTCCTGAGCATATTAAAAGGACGTGTTTAATCCAAGGTTCAAACATTAAAACACTTCTCCTGCAACAATTACCAACAATATTAGTGGCATATTATATTAAAACTACTCCTACCAATGACCATGGATATTACGCCAAAAGTAAAATATAGTAATTAATTGGTATGAGAATATGCAATCACAATATTTTTACTTTAATAACCAAGTAGGCACTATTTGTCAAGACTGAATACAACAGGTACCTCTTTGTCCTCCCCTGTTCTGCCTCTGGTTCTGCCCGCCTCCCCTTCCTTTCATCTCACCCCGGCCGCGGGCCTTCACCTGTGTTTCTTCCTTCACCATGTCGATGACCTCGTCGGGTATGCGCAGGTACTTGATGGTGCTGCCTCGGATGTAGCATTCGGGCATTCTCCAGAACTTGTCTCCATCCTGTGTTCATGAATGAAACCAAATACTCTAAAATGACAATATCTCCAACTCCTGACATTTGATAGCAACATGCTACACTAGCGCCATCTAGCGGCCAGAGTTGTACAAATTGGTCTTTTTCATACATTTTAATAGATTTTCTGTGAAATATATTCTTAATAAATTATAGAATACAAAATTCAAAAAAATTATATTAGGCCACCTACATATATATATCAAAACATAATCATGTTCAAGAAAAAAAAAATTGATATGGAGTAATAATTTATATGTATATTGTAATAATTAATTTTTATAGTAATACATAATAAATATGTACTTTTGTGTCTATATTTTTTAATCATTTTTTGCTCATAAATGAAAAATACTAAAGAGGTAATTAGGTTTGTTCAACAGTTATAAGCCTCGCCGCTCGCCATTCGTGTTCGGTCTGATGGATTAAAAAAAGAATAAAACACTTATATAATAAATTGTGATGAATTTTCTTCAATTTCTTATTTTTACACTTTTTATGGCTCCACATCACATAAATCTTGTAATATATTTTATTAAATGATGCTTTAAATCATAAGTTCTTAAACTTTTTTCCTCGTGGACCCATTTGCCGTTCTTTTAATATTCCGAGAATTAGGAAATACACCAGTTTCTATGGAAAGCTTAAATAAAGGTTTTTAAAAACTCGACACAACCTTTGTAGAAGAATGCTGGAGGAAGGTCTGGGACAAGTGAATGTGTATTTTTCAGAAGAACCATTTATAATCTTTTTTTTTATAAAGACAAAATCTCGGTAATCACAAAAAGATATATAACTTACTCGAGATGTACAGATAACTTCTCTCAAGTTAATATTCATCCAATTATCGCAGCTCACTAAGTGTCCATTGTATGTCTCGCCATTCTTCAACTCCACGAGCTACAATGAAAAAATATCATTAAAAGGAGGTAAATAAAAATGACCCACCTCGGGAAAATGTTTTACAAATTTTCACTTCAGAAAAGACCTGATATACATAATAATTTTGCCCCTTAAATAAATAAGCGGCTGGGAAAATACGAAATCTTCATACAATTATTCCATAAAGTTTAACTCAACACTGTAAAGACAGTTTATACCAAAAAATTTAAAGCTTGTCAACAAAATTACAGGTTATACTGACCATGGGATGGTTCTGAGCAGTCCGCAATAGAGATAAGGGTAGCTGTAAAGTAACATGTTGATTAAAAAAACGGAATAATCAAATACGCATGTGTTTTTAAAGAAATAATATAAATATATCGTACCATTTTTAGGTTTACCGGTAAACTACGCTCAAAACACGATTGTCAGATACATGCTCATTGGAAATATCTATGACATTTCTTGACAATCAAAAATACTTCATCTATGAAATTGTACTCCAGGAACCTCCTGCACGGCTGGTTTGAATGGTACCAAATACCGTAGAAGTGTGATAAGACGGTGCGTCGGGCAGTTGGTATTATTCTAGGAATAACGCAAAAAGGGAGGAATAGAATGGCGATTTTAGGTAGTTACAAGTAATTTATTTTGATAGTCGTGGGGTTAGTCTTAAAACTAGAGTAAAACTTAATTAGACATAATAAATTTAATACGCAATTACTTAATTCTACTGTTAAAGTCTTTGTACTTAAAATTAGAGGTTCACTGGCTTAGGCAATTACTTAATTCTACTGTTAAAGTCTTTGTAGTTAAAATTAGAGGTTCACTGGCTGACATTGTGGGAGGAATTATCATTAGAGTCAGAGGCACTTCCCTTTTTGGTGATGGCTGTCCAGGGTCCAGTGGCTGCGTTGTATGTAGAGTCCTCGTTCGCACTACGTCCCTCCGGATCGGGAGTGGGGCAACGCGGCGATAATCAGAGGCCTGGGCGGTCTCCGATCTTGATCTCCGAAGGGCGAAGATCAGTTACTTCCTTCTGGGATGGAAGCGTAGAATTCCCTCGTCGTCAGAGGACCTGGGCGGCCTCTCCAAGGAGCGAGAATAGGAACCTTCCTGGGCAGAAGGTTTCACTTGGCTGTGTGTCCTGGGCGGACTACTGCAACCGACTCTCCGTCCTGGGCGGACTCTTGCAACGACTCGTGCTTCCTCGGTGGAAGACTGCACGCGACTCGTGCTTCCTCGGTGGAAGCTTTCACTCGACTCTCTCCTAGAGCCCACTGTCCTTCTGTCTACCTGTCTACCTGTAGGTATTATCTTTTAAACCGCATTGTTCAGCGGCCTTTGTTCCGTCGGGCGGCTCAATTCCTTTGAGGTGTTTATTGCCGTCCCATAAAATCACAAAGGAATTGCGGACTTTCCCAAAATAGCAGTTAAGATTATATTATTTTAGTTACGATTTTTCAAACAATAGGTTCGGCTAGCCTTTGTACTAAATTCATTTTATGGCCGGTCTAATCTGGGAATTCCTATTATTTAAAATGCACATTTTAAAGCTAAATATTTCGGTGAATTCGGTCAATTATTTTATGTGATTACAAAAGGCTATATCAAGTGTAATAATATGCCACACTCTTGATATTAATGCTTGTTACACACAGTTAATATAATATATGAGCGTCGCATATCTCTCGATATAGATATCGTACGATCCCATACTGTCGTCACACCCGGATACTTTTATATCTGTGACAATAGGTCACTTGCATTACATTTGTTTTCGACTCGGGCAAAAATTTTAAGACAATTACAATTTTTTTTGTCGTATTTTTTAAACTAGGACGATTTTTTGAAAATTTTGATTCTCAAAATCCGACAATTTTTTTAAAAATGGAAGGGCGGGACATAATATATGGGGTGCGGAAAAAGAGTTAATTAGCCAAAAAATTATTTAAAAAAATACTAATTCTATATGCAGAGAACAAAGAAGCTTACCAAAAATGTTACATAACATCCATTTTTTTCCTTTGTCCATCTTATTGAACATTATAATTTTCAACTTCAAAGAAATCAGCTAAACAGGCTTGTTCTTAAACATACCTTTTTGTAATTTTTTACTAAATGTTTGATATTATTCAACATTTCAGATGTAAATTAGCTCATATAATAAAATTATTTTGATTTTGTGAATATTTGCGCCGTCATCGTTATGGACATAATAATAATAATAACAATAACAAAGCATTTATATAGCGCAGTTTTGTGTTGTTTCATAATAATCATTTTGGCCATCTTTCTAACATTAAAATCAAAAACCGTTATCGAATCCGTGCCATAGGGTTGAAGATTTCCGACTGTCAGCGGTTCCACCGGACTCGGCGGAACCGCGAAACCGTCGGAACCGCCGGAACCGTCGGACCGAGTCCGAGGAGCCGAATCTGTTCGGCTGAACTCGGAACCGGAATCGAGTTCGTAAAATAAGCGGAACGACCACTTCTACATCGGACGGGAGGCATAGATAGATCCGCACCGTGCGGTGATTTAAAAAAAATAAAACAAACCCTTCCCTCCCCCTTCCCATCTTCACCCTCGAGAGGAATGTTTTCCATTGATTTCGGAAGACAAAAACATTATATGCTATTACGTAACACAGAAATGTGTATGGTAAAGCCCCTTTATTTTGTTTTTTGTGTAAATGTTTTCAAAAAACAGTCGCAGGAGACGCGGCTTAACGGTGAAAATAACATAATACCGGCAAACGAATATATCAAGAATGGGTAATATCGCAAAAGAACAGGTATGACCAGTTCTAATTTCAACACATTTCTGAGGATTTTTGTATGCTTTTGCAGGGAGTTTCAATTTTTTGAATTGGCAACAATGGCAACGTTGTTTTCTACGCTATCGACATTTGAAGCCGGCAATTTTATATTTGATTTGACATTTTGACATTTTTTGACAGTTTTTGACAGTTTTCGTACCGTTGCAATAGATTTTTTTTAATACCGTGTTGTCGAATTATTTTATAGTGGGTTATCTCATGCTTGGAAAAATATTGGTATAACTTCAAATATATATATTTTTTTGTAAAAGTAGTCGTTTTGTCATGTATGTGAGAAACTTAAATTTGCACTCTGCATTTCAGGTATGTTTAACAAACATAATATTGTGAAGCTATAACATTCATATTTTTTGTTTCATATACGAGTATATATACTACAAATTGTGTATTTTTTTCTTACACCTACCATTCAGCTGCTGTTTATCTTATTTATTTTTCCATCATATGCACCTCAATAATTTTAGAATGTAATGTATTTTTCAGATTGCAGATTGCAGACATGCAGTCAGAAAAGTATTACAAAATGGAAAAAAAGCAATTTCACTAAGTTGTAGCCAAGTTGCAACTAAAGATACAGGTACCTACCCAATATTTATTTACTGTTTTTATAACGCACTTTCAACCCACTCTTTACCGAGGTTAATAGTTTTCTCCAAACTGTAATTTTTGATGATTTTATTATCAATTAATTGCATTTATTATTTTACAGTATTCTCTCTGCAAAATAGAAAAAGTGATTCTATTTTAACAATTAATCCAGTCACTGATACAACAATGTATCCATTCCGAGGGGACCGATTAAATCCGTATTTCAGAGGGAGCTTCAACAATTCATTTGAACAAATACGGGGCAGGGCCGCCAACCGCAGACCTATGGAGATGTACGACTACCCAAAGAACCAGGAAAACCCCTGTTTCAACAATTACCAAGAAGAACATGAGACAGTGCTGTTGAATGCGTTACAGAACTATAACAATGGGAGCGGGAGTGACGGGGGCTGGGAGAGACCAGCGGGAGGGGGACCCATGAGGGTGACCTGCGGAGAACTGCGGGAGAAGCATGTGGGGCGCACCGTGGAGCTGGTGGGGAGGGTACAACAACACAGACAAGGGAGATTTGTTCAACTAAGGGATGGACATGGATCTACGCAGCTGGTGGTTCCTGAACATGTATGTGATACATTGATCTTCCTTAGATAATTATTTATTTATTTTTATTTATAAGGACTGTTTGATAAAGACTTTGAATAGTAAAATCCTTCGTACACAAGGCTACGCAAGTATCCGATAACTAAGTTGTGTACTCACGTCGCAAGAAACTTGTCACGCACAGTCCGTACGCAACGCTACTGAAATTTCGAGACTCGCGTTGCCACCAAGAATATTATTTATATTTATGAAGAAAACACATAATTGTAATTGATTTTTCGATGGATGTCTCACTGGGAAATTCCTTGTCCAGACAGACGTTGGTGGTACATAAATTATATAATATTTGTAAATACCGTAATAAAAATTTCCTTAGGTTAACAGAAGATTAAAAAAAAATATATACGTAGTCTAATTCTATAAATTAAAAAAAGGACAAAGAAAAGATGAAGAAGATAAAAATAGGATTGCATATGTCGAGAAACAAAGATAGATATTGTTATCTTGGCATTGATTTGAAACACACGCATTGTGACAAAAAAATTCAAGTAACGTCGCATTTTGGAACGAACATATATAAAATCTCAGAGACTGGTGTTGCCGACGAGTCGACAAAATGTCAGTGACGTGTTCCTGCGTTTGAACCTCCTCGCAGATGTATTGCGGTAGTTGCCAAGATACTCTAATCACCGAATATTGCGCCTTGTGTATGAAGGGCCTAAGTAAGTAATCATTTTATTTGTTGTCTTTTTTTTTTTTAATTACAATCGTTTTCTACTGATTTAACAAATAAACCATAATTAAAAATAAATCGTCGTAAAAGACGGATCATAGATAGTGCATCAGTCAAGTCATTAATCTGATTGTTTTAAATTTGAGGATAAACAGTGATGTAGTGGGTCCATTGATTTATTACGAATTCTTACAAACAAGTATCTTGCATCATTATTACAGCCTCGAATTCTTTCAATCGTTAAACATTACTCCTCTTTACATTTGATAACTATATAATCTTTACAATATTATGAATCTTTTTCAAAGAACCAAACCCTTAATTAATCATTTTTATTTTACTTTGGGAATCAATTATGAATCCACCAACCCAGAATTAAAGCTCTTACTGCTATGCCACTATAATGGTCATCTACGAAATTATCATGTATGTATTGTTTTATTACAGAGATCAGATTTGAGCAAACGCTTCACTAATTTACCGCTTCAGTCGTATGTGTCCATTATCGGTCATGTGAGTAAGAGGCCACCGGGTGCTAAAAATGAGGTAAATATCTCTCCCATGAATATAAAGTATGGAAAACACATTTTCCAAAGGGCAAAGTATAGTTTCTACTAATCATGAGGTCATTCTTATAACAGAAAATGGAAACTGGCGATGTGGAAGTTATGATGGAAGAGTTCCTAATGGTGAAGGTAAACCGAGAAGTTCAGCGGCCGAAGAAGAGCGTCTCAGGAATCACTCAGATCCGGAGCATGTCCACATCCGCTTCGCTGTCCAATGCCTTGACCACCGAGGAATTTATTAAATGCGGTACTGATCTGAGCCAATAATTTTAATAATTTTTTTTTCATGAAAACCTAAACAAATACTTGTTATGTTTACTTTTATATGCTTTTAAAAAAAAAAAGAATGACAAGCATTCTCAGGTTACGAATAAAAACCTGTTAATATTTAAAAATCTCTTACTGCTATCCACAGTAAGCGGAAGATGTTGCTTGTGTCGTGATGGAAGATAAGTCCTGGCTAAGGCCAGCCGAGGAATTCACAATGCCTGGGAGGGACTCCTGGGCATGATGCCACTCAGCCACTGACCGGTCAAAATGCTTCCCATGGGAATGATCTTCTAATTTTTTTGCAATTTTAGGTCAAAAAGTTTTTGTTCTTTGAAAATGTTATTAAAATGAAATGTTTTTATTAATTTATCGAATTCCTTGCTTTATGTGTGGAAAAATAGCTAATTTCTTCACGATATATATATATCGTGAAGAAATATATATATATATATATATATAGAGATCCCCTCTCGTACTATGTTGATCAGACGCGACGGTACGCCAGGAATTTGTTGATCCGAAGGAATTTGTTGATCCACCCTAATTTGTTGATCCAATACCAAAGCAGGCATATAAACGTTGATCCAAAAGATCAACTTTCGTCACATAGATTTTGCTGTAAACCACGCCCATTTTTCCATCACATATACATTTTACACTTTTCCCTTTGTTGATCCGATTTGAATGAACCAATCAGGACGCTTTGTTTATCGAAGGCGTGCATGTGGTCCTTCACCGTGCTCATTTGTTGATACGATTTAACTCAGAGTGCTTTGCTTATCAACTGGTATATTTGGTTTTTAGCGAGTATGGGTACCGCCGCCCCGGAACGATTCGTTGGATAACACTACCTCGACGATTTTTTGCAAATACCGCACAAGAGTCCCAACTGCTTCTAACTTGGGAGATTCAATTTCGGAGGCAGGTGTAGGCACCGCCACCCAGGAACCATTTAATGGATAACCAACACCTCTGCCATAAATCACATCAAGTGGTTCGCTATGTTTGGTGACTTAGCAGGGTGCCCAGGTTCATCCGGGTGAGATTTGTACATGTCTTAACAGTAGAGTATGTATGAAATGATGTATGATTTTTCTATGTGAATACCGCACAAGAGTCCCAATCGCACAAGAGTCCCAACTGCTTTCAACCTAGGACTTTTAATTTGAAAGGCGCGTGTAGGTACCGCCGCCCCAGGATTTAATGGATAAGCAACACTTCTACCATAGGTCACCCCAAGTCGTTTGTAAAGTTTGGTGACTTAGCAGGGGTGTCCGGGTCCATGGGGGGTTAAGTTTGTGCACGTCTTAACAGTAGAGTTTGTATGAAACGATATATGATTTTCCAATGACAATTCCACACAAAAGCCCCAACTGCACAAGAGTCCCAACTACACAAGAGTCCCAACTGCTTTCATCCTGGGAAATTAAATTTGAAAGGCGGGTGTAGGTACCGCTGCCACGGGATTTAATGGATAAGCATCACCTATACCATAGATCACCCCAAGTCGTTTGCTAAGTTTGGTGACTTGGCAGGGGTGTCCGGGTCCGTGGGGGGTTAAGTTTGTGCAGGTCTTAACAGTAGAGTTTGTACGAAATGATGTATGATTTTTCTATGTGAATACCGCACAAAAGTCCCAACTGCACAAGAGTCCCAACTGCACAAGAGTCCCAACTGCTTTTAACCTGGTAGATTTGATTAGGGAGGCAGGTGTAGGTACCGCTGCCCCGGGAATCATTTAATGGATAACCAACACCTCTGCCATAAATCACATCAAGTGGTTCGCTATGTTTGGTGCCTTAGCAGGGGTGCTCGGGTTCATGGGGGTTAAGTTTGTGCACGTCTTAACAGTAGAGTTTGTATGAAATGATATATGATTTTCCAATGAGAATTCCGCACAAAAGTCCCAACTGCACAAGAGTCCCAACTGCACAAGAGTCCCAACTGCTTTAAACCTGGTAGATTCGATCTAGGAGGCAGGTGTAGGTACCGCTGCCAAGGGAACCATTTAATGGATAACCACACCTCTGTCATAGGTCTCACCAAGTGGTTAGATTCGTTTGGTGAATTAGCAGGGGTGCCGGGTTCATGGGGGTTAAGTTTGTGCACGTCTTAACAGTAGAGTTTGTATGAAATGATATTTGATTTTTCTATGAGAATTCCGCACAAAAGTCCCAATTGCACAAGAGTCCCAACCGCACAAGAGTCCCAACTGCTTTCAACCTGGTAGATTCGATCTAGGAGGTAGGTGTAGGTACCGCTGCCCAGGGAACCATTTGATGGATAACCAACACCTCTGTCATAGGTCTCACCAAGTGGTTAGATTCGTTTGGTGGATTAGCAGGGGTGTCCGGGTTCATGGAGGTGAGATTTGTCCAGGTGTTAATAGTAGAGTTTGCATGAAATGATATATGATTTTTCTATGAGAATTCCACACAAAAGTGCCAACCGCACAAGAGTCCCAACTCCCTTCAACCTGGGAGATTCAATTTGATCGTTTTTAATTTAATTTAAAGTCCACCATAATGCTTATTTTGAAAATATATTTTTTTAAATATTATATTTCAGAGTATTTTAAGTAGATGGGCCAAAACTTTTTTTTAAATCACCGCTAGCCCCCAAATAATTGTTAAAGGTGCATCTAAAAACGCAAAAAATCAATTCGTTTAAGGGCCTCTATTTCATAACGTAATAGAAAAATGGATAAATTACTTTTAATACGATATAGATATACATACTAGATATTTACTATACTTTTTGATTAAAAAAATATCATTAGTCTTAGGTGAGTATTTTGGCCTCAAATCCAAAATTAAATTTTGTTTGAAACAGCCCGCGCAGCCGTTCCTCTTAACAATCAAGTATGTATGAAATGCTGTATGATTTTTCTATGCGTATACTGCACAAGAGTCCCAACTGTTTGCAACTTAGGAAATTGAATTTAGGAGACGGGTGTAGGTACCGCCACCCCGGGAATCATTTAATGGATAACCAACACCTCTGCTATAAGTCACTCCAAGTGATTCGCTAAGTTTGGTGATTTCGCAAGGGTGCTCAAGTTTATGGGGTGAGGTTTGGCCTCCCCAACCAGACTCTTTCGACCCATCATTGCCTAGTACCAGTGACAGTGGGATGGATGGATTCATACGTCACTCCTGGACGCACTGACCCCCAGATTCGTACCCACCCCTCATACCTTTTTCTTGCCCTGAACTTCCTTCCTTTCCCTTAAAATACCTTCCACACAGCATCCCCAAATATGATATTGGCCTTGCATATATGTGGACTTAAAGTAAAAAAAATCTGGAGCCAGTATATATGTTGTGTTAATTGACTAAATTGTAAAATAACACAAATTAATCAAATGAAATTGCTTAAATGGCTTTTGCCGTGTTTGACCAGATATGAATAGCCAGGTACTTCCTCACCTTCCTCTACCCATCAGCCTCACAACATACCCCATTTTGGGGTACAAAAGTCTTACTTGCTCGAGCGGTGCTCACATGAATAAAAGTGAGTTAGGTACGCTATAATTTGTTTTCATTATTTAATGTTCAAACGATGAAACAGTTTTACTAAAATTTATAATAAAAATAAAACCGTGCAAAATATATTTTTAAAAATAAGTTTAAAAAAAATGATTATTAAATAATGTTGGCGATAAACCGTTTTACTAAAATTTATAATAGAAAAAAAACGTGGAAAAATATTTAAAAAGAAAAATTAATAAAATCGGCACAAGTTGGATTTGACCTGTAACCACCGTAACTAATCAATAATTTGGTGACCGACGTAACCGCTCACCTAGTTGTCTGGTGGTGGAAATTGCTAATTTTAGCTATTTATAGTGATTAATTGTTATTTTTGTGAAAAATCGTTTATTATAAATTTATTGTTTGAGGACTGTACGATATATGATTTTGTATAAAAATTGCTTGAAATGGCTTACGCCGTCTTTGGTGACCAGATCTGAATAACCAGGTACTTCCCCATCTTCCTCTAACCAATCTCCTTCTCATCTCTTCTGCCATCAGCCGCACAACATACTCCAATTTAAATAATAATAAAAAATTTAAAGTAATAAATTTTAACAAAATTGTTTTAAGTTTACCATATATAACTAACTAATCATCATGCCGTTTCTGCAGGGTTAGGCAGAGAGAAAAGACCGCCACACAATTCTGTCTTGGCACACACTCCTTGCTTCGTTCATATTCATACATCTTATACATACTCTTCTGTTATTCAGATTGATATGGCCCGACTCAAGTATTTAGTCGTATCATTTAGTATCAATATTACGTCCAAGATGAACAATTAACTTCATCAATGAGGAGACAAATTAATTTGATCTCCTTTGAAGGCTTAATGTAATTTATTAGCTGAATGAAAAAATATTAACAAATCTCAAATGAAACATTAAACAAAAAAAACACATCGTAATGACGGCGTGGAATAATACCTACTTACATAAAACTTAGATAATGCAAATTTGAACGGAAATTTTGAAAAATTTTGTTGCGGAAACAAAGGAACGGAATAATAATATGAACCTTTCTAATCACAAATATCTCTTTTATTGAGTTAGGCTAGAAATAATCTAGTTTTAAATAAAATTCAAACTATGTTTTATCGGCGATATCAAACATATTTTTTACGCGAAAGAAACAATCTTCTAATGAGCGATTAATTGTACTATTTTCTCTTACATTAAAAAAAGCTTATAGTTTAACCCAATATAATACTAAAAAAAATAATTACGTAGGTATAGAAAAAATATGTTTCCTACTTACAACAATCCCATAACTTTTTTTTAACTCTTTTTATCAAAAGCATTCACTTGTGAATGGAGAGGAACTCACACTAATAAGTAGGTACCTTATTGGAATATAAATATAATAGAAATGAAATTTATAAAAATAAAAATAAGTTTCTTATGCTGACAATTTGTAATTCTAATAATTAATATTAATTGCACTAATTAATATAAATTCCAATTGTTAAGTGTTTTAGTAAATACAACATTTAATTCCTAACTTTTATTTTATTTATACGGTCCCCTTTATAGAATATTATAAAATATCTGAATTTTAACAATTTTCTACCACCTTACAAACTGTTCTTTCGTTGCTCAAGTTGACAAAAATGTGTATAGTTTGTTGTCTTTCCAACGCATACACATACTATTTGAAAGAAGAGAGACCTCATAATTATTGTATCGCTCCGCACCATCTCGCCCGCTACAAGCGGGCGACTACCGTGGATTTTAGGGAATTCCCTTATAAGGGAGAGTTCAATTTCTGAACAACGGTTATTTGCTCAACGCCGAGAGACGCTGGCGGCTTGAATGTGGGACTGAGAGAATTCGTAGATTTGCGTTCTCTTTCCATGTGATGACCCCCCCTTCTCCCCGCCCGGCCCAAACCACGTTCAAAATCTTCGTTGTACCTACATACATATTAATTTCTGGATCAACCTGTATCTAGAAACTGAATACAAATTCATTTCTAGATCAACTTGTATCTAGAAACTGAGAATACATCAAACGGTGCAACGAAAGGAGAAAAAAATTGTAAAAAAAACCTATCAACTTGTATCTAGAAACTGGGAATACATCAAACGGAGCAACGAAAGGAGAATAAATTAATAAAACATATATGATCAACTTGTATCTAGAAACTGAATACACATTCATTTTAGATCAACTTGTATCTAGAAACTGCGAATACATCAATCGGAGCAACGAAAGGAGAGTAAATGAATAAAAAATAAATTGAACGTATGCTCAAGGAGAATAAATGAATAAAAAATAAATTGAACGTATGCTCAAGTCGGTGCTTGAAAATAGACTGTAAGATTAATTTGAAGAAACTCAAATTAGCTGATCTAACAGACAATGAAATCTCTATACATTTATTTTATTTTATTTATTAAACTTAAAATAGTTCCACTTCATGCGGTCTAATATAAACTTATGTATTTTTACGTAATGCTTATTTCCAATACTTAATGCATACATAATTTTTATATCCTACTCTCAATATTCTTAATTTAGGTACCTATTTTTTTTTTATTCAGTGTTTACTAAGCTATATACAAATTGATACCTTTATAGGTACTGTAACAGTCAACAATTTTGTGTTTGGGATTTTTTTTTGTCTAATATCTTCTTTCTTTCTTGTATGGTATGTGTGGAAGTTTTTATTGTAATACAGTTTGTCTCTAAAGTAAGGTGGTTGTAAACTGTTAATATTCTATTTTTTTATATTCTATAAAGGGGACGGTATTAGAAATTAAGTGTTTTATTATTTAAAACAATTAATAATTAGAATTAATATAAATTAATACAATTAAAAGTTGACAGCGTAAGATAATTAAAAAGTTTTTATCTAATTCTTCATCTATATTTGGTATTTATATACCAAGAAGTGTAAATTCGTCTCCATTTACAAGCGAATGCTTTTGATACAATATAATAGTACAAAAAAGGTCATGGGATTGTTTTTAGTAGGAAACACATTTTTCTTATAACTACATAATTATATTTTTTTAATATTATCTTGGATTAAACCATAAAATATTTAATTATATAATTAATAATGACTCCACAAAGTTATCAATCATTTGAAGAAAACATAAAATATTTTTTTAATATATGAGAAAATATCACAATTACTCGCTCATTAGAAGATTTCGCGTAAAAATAATTTTTGATATCGCCAATAAAACACAGTGTGAATAAAACTATATTATTTCTAACCTACCTCAATAAAACAGATGCTTGTGATTAGAAAGGTTCATATTATTATTTCGTTGATAAAGTTAATTGTTCATCTTTGAACGGAATATTTTTATTCCTTTGTAACTTATACGATTGTTAAAAACAATTACCACATATTTTTTTAACAGAATAAATTATCCAAAATAATACCATCTTATCATTTTGAATAAGAGAAATTGTTCTCAAATTAATTGCATTTTGTCAGCGCGCTAAAGGTGATATTTAAAAAGCAACAACGCCAACGGCTGGACTGTAGGACTGAGAGAATTCGTAGGTTAGCGTTCTATTTCCGTGTGACGAACTCCCCCCCCCCCTCTCTCCCCGCACGCCACAACCCATGTTTACAATCTTCGTCGTACCTACATACATATTCATTTCTAGATCAACTTGTATCTAGAAACTGAGAATACATCAAACGGAGCAACGAAAGGAGAATAAATTAATAAAACATATATGATCAACTTGTATCTAGAAACTGAATACACATTCATTTTAGATCAACTTGTATCTAGAAACTGCGAATACATCAATCGGAGCAACGAAAGGAGAGTAAATGAATAAAAAATAACCGTTAAACTGGAGCAAATTTCTTATATTTTGATGACGAACATACCGACTGGGGTCAGTTGCAAACTGACAACCTTGGTAATAATAAAGGCACTGTTGCCAACTCGTGCAGATGTATCCCACCGGAGCCAAGATAAACGGTGTTAAAGGTAGATCAACAAAGGTCATGTAAATCTTACTAGATCAACATAGTACGGGAAGAGGTGATTATATATATATATATATATATATATATATATATTCATAAGATATACTAAAAACTGCAGGAATCTCAAAGAGAAAATACAGAACTAGAGAATAAAACAAGAAACAAAAATAGGAAGTAAAAGATAAGCGATGACAAATGGAAATATAAAATGTAAAACCAAGCATATACACTACTTAAATAATTTAAAAAGGAAAATAAGTACCAGAGATTCAAGAGGACAGTATCTCCAGCACCTATGGGTAGGCTATAATACAGTCTTTTGACAAAAAGGTTTAGTTCTCACAGGGAGCGGAAGGAGGTACCACTTCCACCTCTCCGCAGATCGGGACCAGCCGCCCCACTGTAGTTTACTTGTGTGTCACATCCGTGTGCCAGATGGATGTGACACACACACGGCGGATGAAGGCCACGTCTACTATAATTGTATTATGACTATTTTTTCACGAGAACACATTAAATGTGTAAGCCATATTAAGAATTAGCATAAAATTAATGAATTAATTTTAAAAAATCGCATTATACTGATAAAATGCCTGGGGTAACTAAGTCACGCCTCATGGCAAATGCATGTTTTCTCTTGCATCTTGGCGTCGAATCAGTAATTAAAGTGTGGATATATAACTGTATGTTATATGATTATCACACAAGATTCTTTATTCACTTTGTTTCTAATTCTGCCAAGAAACAACATACAATTTTGTAATGTTTTTATTGTACCGTTTGCACTTCAACGTTTAGCAAAAACAGTTAGATCTGGAAGGTATTTCTGCACACGGTTATTTAAAATTTTAATTAAATATGAACATAGTGTATAGAAGTCCCTTTGTATTGGTTTCCATCAAATCCCAATACACTTAAGGTAAGGACATACTGGGCCCACGTACGCAACGTATGCGATGCCACGTAGCCAAGCCTACATGCACACTTGTCCTACGTACGCAACGTAAAGTTAGGTAAGGACACGCATTCCAACGCGTTTGATTGTTGTTTCTAGGTAGCGTGTCACTCTCAGTTGATTTGATGTTAAATTTTTAGGTTATGTCTTTCGCTTATTTAGAATACGCACGCTTTTCTACTGTTCAGCTTTGTCATTGCCATGTCTTGCGATTCTGAAAGTGATTTTGAGGACGATTTACTAAGCCTATTGTATATAAACGAATATTGTAGAATGCAAAAAAAAGTTAAGAAGAGAACACTTTGGATTCATGAAACAAATAAACAAAGACAAATATTTGGAGAGTTCCATACTCTAGTAAAGAAACTGGAATCTGATGAGGGACGATTCTTCATGTATTTCCGTATGCGTAAAGTGAAATTTGACGAGCTTCACAGCATTATTAAATGTGACAAAGAAAGAAAATACACGTCTTCGGAAGTCAATTGGTACCAGAGAAAGACTGGCAGTTTGTCTAAGGTGCGTAATTACCATTCAGTTAACTATGGATATAATATAAAATTAAGTAAAGTTTTACCCACTTAATAGAGTTACAACAAATTAAAATAATCAATATTTTGTATACCCACCACATATTTAATTCCTTGAACCAAATATTTGAGTCGGGGCATGTCTAGAATCAGAGGAGTATGTATGAGACGATGTATGAATGTTAATGAAGCACGGAGTGTATGCCAAGATCGAGTTGTTCGATCGTCCATCTTCTCTGCCCACCCTTGCGAAGAACCGGAGTGATGGTTAGTTAGTTCTATTTAATTAGAACCTTATTTAATATGTCTAGCTAGGAATTAATATCAAGCAGGCGAGCATAATGGCAACTTGCGCTTTCGTATACCTCAATTTATAAAAAATATATTGTATTTTGAACATACAAATGTACCTACTCAATGTAAATGTCAATGGGAAAAATACATAATGTAAATGGTTAATGAAAAAATTGTGTTTTAAGAATATTTTAATTCAATATCAATATGATAAATATGGTCCGACTGCTCAGAGCAAGTGAAGTATTAATAGCTGTATGTAGGTCCATTTTAATTTTTAATTGGTCTATTTTCTTTAATTTTTTGACCATCTTACTCATGGATAAAAAAAAGTGATCCATATCATCCAGCTCTTGTTTCTTTTGCCTCATTTCCTGGGAACTTTTCATCAGCCCCATCATCTCCGTTAAAGTTCTCTCAGGACTTGCTCTCCTTTTGCACGCCCTACTCGATGTGGGCGTCATAGTGTGAATACCAGCAAAGCTTTCGGGAGATGGAGTGCTCTTCGATATCTCTTCAAGATTATCAATAGTCGGTGGTCCTTCCAGATACGGCACTAAAAATGACATCTGCTCTTCAAATCGCCAAGGCGCCATTATTTTTCCAGCTTGGCCACTTTTCTTATGGCGCCTTTTCATTGCGTTATTGTAACAATTACGCAATTTACTCCAGTCGTCTTTACACTGTTCAACTGAAACAATAATTATTTTTGTATTACTTACAGATTTTTGGCAACGGGAAACTCATTTCGCTCTATAGGATTCAGCTACCGCATAGGATTTTCTACTATACACAATATAGTTGAAGAAGTTTGTGAAGCTATTTGGAAACACCTTGGACCTAATGTAATGCCCCAACCAACAACAGAAATGTGGGAAAAAATAGCAAACGACTTTAAACGTTTTTGGAATTTTCCAAATTGCATTGGTGCACTAGATGGTAAACATGTCAATATTAAGTGTCCAATAAAAGGTGGTTCAGATTTCTGGAATTATAAAGGTCAAAATTCAATAGTGTTGCTGGCTTTAGTAGATGCTCATTATAAATTTATAATGATCGACGTGGGCTCCTATGGAAGAAATAGTGATGGAGGAATTTTGAAAAATCTTCATTTAGAAAACTATTAGACCAGAATAAATTGAATGTACCGTTAGATCAACCACTGACAACAGAATCAGAACCGTTACCGTTTGTTATAGTGGGCGATGAGGCATTTCCATTAAAGTCATATTTACTAAGGCCTTACAACAAAAACGCCTTGCTGAATTATGATGAGCCCAATAAAATATTTAACTATCGGCTGTCTCGACCCAGAAGAATAGTAGAAAATTCATTCGGCATATTACAAACGAGATGGCGGGTATTTCAGGGTCCAACGCAAGTACAACCAGCAATGGTAGACAAAATAGTTCTAGCAGCATGCTGCCTTCACAACTACTTGGGCAGAACGTTTGAGTTACACAATGATGAAAATTTACCTACAGTATCTGGACTGCAACATGCACTAATTCCAGTGGATGGACTTAGGCGAAATCACACCCAACATGCCTACAATACTAGGGAAAAATTCAAAGAGTATTTCGTCTCCCAAGATGGATTGGCACCATGGCAAATAAATATGGTGAGAGAAGGAAGACAACATACCCAAAATGAAAATATCTAACTTTATGTGTGTTTAACAAAATTATTTGTACTTATGATAAATAAATAATCTTTATAAAATAACACCGACTTTGTTCTGAACGCCAATTAACTACTAACTGTATAGTAATCTCGAGTTACAAGGATCATGCAATAATTATAAAAAAATATTAACATTATTGTAAATCTAAATCACAATACGACACAATCACATTTTAATTAATGACATTACAAAATTTCAATAAATAAACAAGGTAATTACTTGTTTTGCCGTGCGCGGCTGCTATCTCTTCCCATGCTGTACTGCGTATTGTAGCATCGCGATATTCACTTGATTTTATATTATATAGTACTTCGTAACGCCTCACTAAATCTATCAGTTGTTCATCTCTCATGTTATCAACAAAAATAGCAATATATGCACAAGTAAATCTCAAATGAACCAGAAAACAACCGACTTTTAAATCAATAAACGTCAAAAACAGAACCATAGACATCAACGCAACTCATCAGTCACATCCCCTCCACCGTCCCACACGTCCCACGCCGATTTGGACAGCGCAGGTCGGCGTAGCGTGGGGCGCGTGGGATTGCGTTGCGTGTGACAAGTGTGATTCTATAGCAACTATTTTCATATCATATCTATGAACTGTCAGTTATCCAGATATCTTAATGCGTTGCGTACGTGCTACGTGGGCCCAGTCTGTCCTTACCATTATTTTTTTATATATTTGACATCAGAAGCATTTTATTCAATGGAAAATAACGAGTCATAGCTCCGTTTGATTGGTTTTTGGCTTGTTCAGGATTCCTTTGTTAGCCAAGTTTAATAGCGTGTCTTATTTCACGATAAAATGAACGTACGGAAGAAAAAATATTACGTTGTGGGTTAAAGGAAATGATTCTCATAAATAAATCCAACTTCAAGTTGTAGTGAGCTGTCTATCCCTGCGCGATCTCAGCCGGAATGTGGGAGTACTGAGACGCGCGAGGCCGGCGGTGAACAAAGGGGAGGAGCAAATAAATGGAGGCAGTTGTGATGGAAGTTGATACGTTAAAAGGTTTGTGTTCATGGTTGGTTGGTTTTTACCGTGAGTCAGCATGGGACGGTTTAAACATTTATTTCGAGAAGATGAATAACTTCAGTGGGGACACGCCTACGGTTTAGTATGGGTAAGCATGTGAAGTTTTACAATTTGATTTTGAGATTTAAGTTTTTATCTATACAAAAATAAATACATAAATAGTACAAGAAAAATGGAAAAAGTCAATCCTACAAAGCGGTCACATGACACCCTTTCTGCAGATTCTATCAATATCAATTGATTCCTAAAAATAAAACAGAGGTTTACACGTTTATTTTAAATATTTATATAAATTAATCTTAAAAGCAAGTACTTAAATTTAATTTAAAATTAGTTATTATATTGTTTACTTTTACATATTTTAATATAAAATTTAATTTAAAATAGTGACACAGGGGTAAAACATATTATAGTAGGTAAATCGATATGACAGATCGTTTATTGTTTTTGTGTTTAATTCGTAAAGTCTATTGATTTTTTTAAAATTTAATATAAATCAAATTTAATAATGTTATTATTAAGTTCTGCAAGTATTTTTAGTTTTTTATTATTGTGACAGCTGCTTCGGCGTTTAATCCACATTGCGACGACTTATTTATATGACTTTATTTACTCCCACTTCTTTTCAATTTGGTTGGGTTTTTAAAAAAGTAATGATTTATTATCGATAAAACCGATTTAGTTAGAAAACAATTAATCTGAATTCTCTGAGGTTTTCACATGACAAACGAACGAACGGTCCTAATATAACATTAATTAATAAAGTAAAATTATATATTCACCGCTTCTCAGTATGTTCACATTATCAAAACAATACGACACATTTGAATAAATCAATTAAGAAAACATTGTCAGTTAAATACGAGTAAACACATTATAAATGTGAAAACCTCACAGAATTCAAAATTTTTATTGTTTACAAACTAAATCGGTTTAACCGATAATTGCTTTTTTAAAAACGCATCCAAATTGAAAAGAAGTGGGTGTAAATAAAATCATATAAATAAGACTTCACAATGTGGATTAACAACAGTTTGAAAATGACTTTAAACGCCGAAGCAGCTGTCACAATAATAAAAACTAAAAATACTTGCAGAATTTAATAATAACGTTATCAAATTTGATTTATATTAAATTTAAAAAAAAGCGCAGATCGTATTCGCAAAATACAATAGCAAAATATTTACAAAGTCTCAGTAACAACATTATCTATGTATAATTCAATATAATTTGCAACAATGTTGAGTATAGAAAACACACAGCACATTCACTCATGCTTATGCTATAGACACTTCGTTTAATTTATTATAGTCTTCTTGTATTTAGATTCCGTGCAGTTGAACATACCTTCAATTGTATTATTCTACATAAGAGTTTCCGAATGACGCAGTATTGAAATTATTGTTTAGATAGAATATTTTTTTTTTATCGAGTAGTTCTAGTTGAAACATTAATGTTATATAAGCTAAGTAAATCAGGGCTGTCTACAATAAAAACAATGTTAACAATACAAGTTAAATCAGAAAGAAGTCTTCTATCTGAGAATTTTGATAATTTTAATTGCTTAAGTAATTGTAATTACCAGTTTCAATAGGCAATCCGAAATTATAATAATTATATTAAACATTGATAAAGTTTTTGGATGGTACATTAAAATATTAATACTAGTTTTATTGTTTAATAATGTGTGAAAATTAAATAAATAAAAGAAACATAGATTGTTCATTTAATAGCCACATTTTTATAAATTTGATGAAAGGGCTCTAACTGTGGTCCAATTTAAGTTTTCTAATAAATTATTGTAAATCAGTGGTACCATGTATTCAAACGTTCGGCCTCCATACTTATTTAGGAATGGTGGATATTTTAGACCTTTTTTTAAAGTAAATGTGGTGCTGTGTCTGTGCATCAGTGTCCCTTTTCCCGCGATGTGCATACTAGTAATATACCAGAGGAGGCCTTTTATTGGAAGTTGGCCTGCGGCCCGTTTCAAATTGTTTCATTGTTTTTCTACAGTATGGGTTAACATGTGATGTTTTAAAGATTCTTTAAAATAACATGAATTCGTGCACTAGGAACACGAGAAAGGTTTTACTCCGATATGAGTAAGCATGTGACGTTTCAAATGACCTTTTTGAGAAGATGAATAAGCGCAGTCAGAACATGAGAAAGATTTTTCTCCAGAATGGGTGAGCATGTGAAGTTTTAAAGATCCCTTTCGAGAAAATGAGTAGTCGCAGTCGGAACACGAGAAAGGTTTTTCTCCAGAATGGGTGAGCATGTGAAGTTTTAAATATCCCTTTCGAGAACATGAATAGTTGCAGTCGGAACACGAGAAAGGTTTTTCTCCAGAATGGGTGAGCATGTGACGATTTAGAACACCCTTTCGAGAACATGAATAGTTGCAGTCGGAACACGAGAAAGGTTTTTCTCCAGTATGGGTGAGTATGTGACGATTTAGAACACCCTTTTGAGAACATGAATAGCTACAGTCGGAACACGAGAAAGGTTTTTCTCCAGTATGGGTGAGCATGTGAAGTTTTAAAGTTCTCTTAAGAGAAAATGAATCATTGCAGTCAGAACACGAGAAAAGTTTTTCTCCAGTATGGGTGAGCATGTGAAGATTTAAAGACCTCTTTTGAGAAAAGGAATGATTGCAGTTGGAGCAGGAGAAAGGTTTTAGTCCGTTATGGGTAAACATGTGACGCTTTAAACTACTTTTTTGAGAACATGAATAGTAACAGTCAGAACACGAGAATTTTTTTTCTCCAGAATGGGTGAGCATGTGAAGTTTTAAAGATCCTCTTCGAGAACATGAATAGTTGCAGTCGGAACACGAGAAAGGTTTTTCTCCAGAATGAGTGAGCATGTGAAGTTTTAAAGATCCCTTTTGAGAACATGAATATTTACAGTCGGAACACGAGAAAGGTTTTTCTCCAGTATGAGTGAGCATGTGAAGTTTTAGAAATCCCTTTCGAGAACATGAATAGCTACAGTCGGAACACGAGAAAGGTTTTTCTCCAGTATGGGTACGAATGTGAAGTATTAAATTTCCCCTTTGAGAACATGAATACAGGCAGTGGGAACACGAGAAAGGGTTTTCTCCAGTATGGGTGAGCATGTGGAGTCTTAAAGATCTCTTTAGAGAAAAGGAAATATTGCAACAGGAGAAAGGTTTTAGTCTGTTATGGGTAAGCATGTGACGCTTTAAACTACTTTTTTGAGAATATGAATAGTAACAGTCAGAACACGAGAATTTTTTTTCTCCAGAATGGGTAAACATGTGACTCTTCATAATTCTCTTTAGAGAACATGAATAGTTGCAATCGGAACATGAATAAGGTTTTTCCCCACGATGTGTCTTCAGGTCCGTCATTAAGTCTGAAAGTATTGTGGAAAAAGCTAAGCAGGTAAATAATGTAATGTAATAACAAACAATTATTAAAAATTAAGAAAGATGGGGTGATTTTCCCACGAAAACGATGCTAGAGAAATAATCCAATTATTATTGATATTATACACAAAACAAACATGTACCTGCAGTCCGGGTAATACTTTCATTGTGCTCTAAGCATTCCTTTTTAACATCAGCAAGGTCTACGTCTATTTCTGTATAAGGAATTCCCTCTTTATCTTCTTCTCTAGGACCTGGTTCCGGCCTGATGGGAACAGTGTGCACATCAATGCTACCTGGAATAACAAAACCACAATACGTTGATATATTGTGTAGACATGCAGAGAATTACCTTCGTTAAAAATTACGGTCGTCGCGCAACGGGGAAATTTCAACGCTTTTTGTATTTATCTTTGGATTACATAAAATTGTTTAACTAAAATCCTGCTACATCGGTAACCTAGGCTTAGCGGGTACAAATTTCAACTTTAGTAAAATAATGTTGTACAAAAAAAATTAAAAGATTTTTAGACTTGCCGTTTCTGGGAAAGCACTAGAAAAAGTTAAAAACTTCAAAGTAAAATAGTTTAGCGTTTTATATAATACACGTTTTTAGCGAAATCTTTCTATATTCGAGAACCATCAGACAGAATGCCTAGTTTTTAAAAGCCAGTCGAACGATGAACTCCGGAAGTAGTAATATTTATTGCAGCACAAAATACGGGTCACATGCATTATCTTATAATCCTTTCTTTTGGAGTAGAGAAGGTTAGGTGATATATTTTATTGATAAAATATGGTGAGGAAACAGGTTGAGGTATTAGGGATTGTTTACAGGCATTATAAGGTAAACGCGTTATTTGTTTGACAGTTTTCTAAAAGCATTAGTTCAAAGGTAAAAATAAAAGCACCGATGGACGACAATACAGCTTACTAGTTGGCTGAACACTCTCGGCATACTGCAAACATTCATTCTTCACATCCGGCAGGTCGACTTCTACTTCCGTATACGGCATTTCACCCGCGCCTTCTTCCTGGGACCCTGGTTCCATCTTAATGAAAACACTCTCTGGGTTGGTAAGATCCATCGCACTGCTGTGGTAGCGTCCTGTTATGTGATGGTAATTGTTCTTATCATCAAAATAAAGTAGACCTGTAACAACACATTTATTAGTCCAATTTGAGTGGAGCTTCGAATGAATCATATTTAAGCAAAGCATACAAGATTTTAGGCTTCGTAGTTCGAAATTCTTATTCATTTCATAATACACAAACACTAACGTTATTATACGACACGCTAGTGTTAAGTGTATTGTAGTCGAATTCGATCATTTGGGTCCCACGCGAACCAACTTACATTTTGCGCATGGAAAGAGTGCACAAGAAATTTTTAAGATTTTTTTTTTTGCGTCTCTACGGACGATACCCCGGCTATAACCATTATTTATATTTTGGCATGACCACCATCACCACTTCTTAGATACACGTAGAGGTATTTGTTCTTTCTTAACATTTTTTTTCTTTTGCTTAACGGTAAAATCTTTTAAGAATGAGATTCTGGCTAAAATGATTTTTTTGTACTGAATTTATTTAGAATCAATTGTTGGGAGAGCCACGTGCTTCCTAAATATGGTGGATCAGGAAATCGATTGCAGAGTTTTAATTAACACTTCCTTTACGGTGCCAAATTATAACGCGATCTATGGTACGGGACTCTGAGTCTCCCAATACAAATTCGTAACAATATTGCTTTTTACGCCCAAAATAATAATACAATCTATCAACAGTTATTAATTATGGTTGATTATACTGCAAAATACATCATAGGGTTATAAAATAATATTAATACGTTAGGAGCAAAAATGTTGGCTCAGGTACCCGAGTGTTTGGCACCGTAAGAGGACAGTTAAGGAGTTAAGATGTTATTTAGTTAAAAAAGCACAAACCTTCTTACGTACAAGGCCATCAATTCCAGGGTGTCGAAGAAACGTCACTAGAAAAACAGAAGCGCTTGAATTTTAAAAGCTGAGCTTTAATAAAGTGATTGAAATAATGTCAAATCGTGTAAATTTAACACAGCTACCGTGCAATTTATACGATATTACTGCTAAGCGAGTTTGGGACGCAATTGTCATGTCAGTTAGAAGCCGGTGTTGCAAGTATAGAAATAATTTTTATTATTTTTTACTGCTTTCAGTACCACTCTTATTTACAGCCAGGCATAATATTCTTGACAAAAAATAAATTTGGAACTAAGCATATCATTTCCATGGCAACCCCAAGGTTTTTGTCATTTCCTTGTTGTTTATTGAAAACTATCACATAACCTCAACGACATTATAATTCATCTAAGCAAAATCTATCATTACTGTTTGCTTTTCTCATTTATCAATAGTTAAAAATCCTTTAAAATTAATAAACCAATAAACAGAGGAACGAAGGAGGTTTTTTATTGTGTATTCCGGCGGTATTTGGCTGAATTTAACGCTAAGATACTCTTGTCTGACTTTGAAGACGTTTACAAACGTACTGCTGAAATGACTGGTAAGTTATAATGCTATGTTGACAAATTTTATCAATTTCGTACTTATTTAAACAATATTTTTGTAGATTTATACTGATTTTTAAACAATTGCAATGTACATTCAGATTTGATCTTTCATTTCATTTGACAGTTTTTTGTAAAGAAGAACATCCAGAAGAATAACGACTCAAGTCAAATTTTGTTGTTGTTTTTTTAAATATAATTTTAATTTTTTTTGAGTCGGGAGCGGGAAAACGAAAGCGGGAAGCACGAAACAAAATAAACGTAAAAATAAATAAATATAAAATAAATAAAAGTCAAATTTTGTTGTTTTTTTTTTACTATAATTTAGATCATTAATAAATTTTTTGAACTGGAAGCGGTAAAACGGAGACGGGAAGCATGAAGCATCGGGAAGCTGAAAATGAGAAGCAGGAAGAAAAAGCTCAAAGCGGTTAGAAGAAAATACCAAAACGTAAGTGCAGGGAGAAGAAAGCTATAAACTGAAACAATAAGAAGCGGGAAGCGAAAACACTTTCTCTTAGTAACTAAATCTATTTTTTTTTTTCAATTATTATTGTAATTATTTTTTAATTACTGCAAATTATCAGAATTTTCATCAGTACCCCCTGGTGGGACTCTTTTCCTTAGTGCACAGTTATTAAGTCTCTCACTTACACTTTTTCTTAGTAACTAAATGTTTTTTTTATTATTAATATTTTAGAAATTTCTACAAATTGTCAGAATGTTCATCAGTGCCCCCTAGACCCCGAGAATCAAGAAGAATAAGCGAGAAGCGGCGAGAAGAAAAAAATCACAACACAAATGCGGGAAGCTAGAAACTGAAACAAGAAGAAGCGGGAACTTTAGCTTAAGACTAACCACACAATTAGAAAAATAAATGCCTTATAGTAAATACATAAATCGCTTTTCAGTTCCTATATTATAACCGACTGCATTAATTAGCGTCTTATCATACATAGCAATTTCCATGAAGTAACTATTTTTAAAAACAGGAACATAAAATATAAAACAAACAACACTATAACACAAGTCATTAACTCTACATTATTCAAGCTACTACAATCAATTGTAGATATTGTGAGATGAATCAAGAAGTAATATTTCGTTCTTCATTGGGACGAGTAGTAATTTTTGTAATATTTAGATTTATGCAGCAATAATTCATCAGTTATATTTTTCTATTCTAAAACCGATGTATATAAATACACCATCTTCCATGTACCAAAATAATCCGCTTGTGACGTGAAAACGTTTTAAAAATCAATGCCGCGAATGGAGGGGCAATCGTGCCCAGATGAAAAACAATTTCTGTTGAAGTAATTTCAAACTTTAATTACTCTGTTAAAAATAAACATCGCGCCGTCATTTTCGTTTCGTTTTAAACAAATATGAGAGTTTGTGCCAGAACCACTCTGACATTCGTGGCGGCCGTGCATAGTGAACTGCGCACGTGCAAAGTGTACCAACGCTTTTCGACTTCCGGATTCGAGACGTGTTCACAAACGGGATTTATTTTAAACTACTCAACTGAAATCTGGAGAAATGCATATGAAACAAACATTAATGTTATACAAAACAAGGTCATCAAAAAGCTATTTAACTTTAAATTATCGAAGAAAGCAATCACTTTGTGGCTTGACAATAAAGTAAAATGAAGAAAAACGCACTATATACCCATTGTCGACCGGTTTCGGATGAACTCGACCTTCTTCAGGACCGTAATCATATTAACTATAGTTTATGTACTGTACCAAAACCTGTCCACAATGTAGAAATATAATGAAGTGATTTGAAACAAAGGTTTGTTATTTAACTTTAATTGTAGAATATCCTCCAAAAAATTATACGGGGAAACAAAACTTTTAACAACAAGAAAATTTGTATAATGTGTGTCTTAATACAAAATAAACTCATACATATAAACAGAGACTGCGTTAAAAGGCGCAAGTACAAACATACTTTACACGAAAGGACGCTAATATACATGTTGCACAATATAGCAAGCAATCCATTAGCTACGAGAGGGGCAATTTATATTTAATGCTTTCAAGACGAAATTAAAACGAAAAAAGTCTAGGTATATTTAAATAGAAGTACTTTTATAATCTCTTCAAATGATTAAGTATTTACTTTGTGGTGTCATTATTAATTACTTAATTAAAAAAATATACTTTGTTTTCACCACTTTATAAATACAAATAAATATCTTCATGTTTCGAAAGCGATGCTTTCATCATATATGAATACTAAAAATAATATTATCGGGTGATAGACAAATGATAAAAATTAGAAATACAGTAATTAAAGAATAGACAAATTATAAACAAAAATTGATTAAAGTAGGTAATTACTAATCAAAAATGCTAATAAAATATACCGTAAAATATTAAATAAAAAAATATATTAGAAATTAACCTTTAAGTACTTTTTGACTTTTTGATATAATGGCATACAGAGCTCCGGGCCAAAAAGGCCCCTTTCTCTTTCATCATGAGTTTGAATTATGGTTGTTGGATTATAGATTTAGTTTTTGTGGAGAATTTTTTTTTGCAATGGTACGTGGCTGCAGTTAGGGGATATTTAAAACTTTACGTAAGATTTGTTTCGGTTTTTTATATGTGGTTTTAATGTTTACATCGTACTGCGCGAGCCAGTTGATAGACGCGTTTTCATGGGTGAGAATACCCGAATAAAAAGATTCCGCGGGACGTAAGAAGTGGTCTTTAAGGAGGGGAATTTCCGAATCCCGGTGGAGCTGAGAAACCCTCATCCACTTGGGGGCTCCCAGGACTGTGCGAATAGCTTTATTTTGAAAAGTTTGTAGTCTTTTTATTTGAGTTTTTGAGGCGTGGGCCCAGATTGGGCTTGCGTAGGTTAATTTTGGTCTTATTGTGGATTTGTATATTAATAGTTTATTTCTTGGAGATAATTTCTTATTTCTTTTGCATATCATGGGGTAAATGGCTGCAAGGGTTTTATTGGCTGAGTTTATGGTTTCAGTGATATGATTTTTCCAGTTTAATTTACTGTCAAGGGTAATGCCGAGGTATTTAATTTTTTTTCCAAGGGACGTTTTCTCCGAATAAGTGGATATTGGGTGGTCTTTTAGGGCGTCTACGGGAGAAAACACAAGCGGCGCTTTTGGAGGGATTTATACTAATTCACCATTTTTTGAAAAATGATTCTTGTTCTGAGGCGTGGGCTTGGACGCGTCGTGCTGCGGTTATTTCGCTTACTGAAGTCGACATGACTTCAGTATCGTCTGCAAATTTACCTATTTTTGTTTTTTTTTTGTGCGATAATCATAAATACTGGGGCGGGGCATATCGCTTAGGTAGATGTTGAATAGGGCTGGCGAGAGAATAGAGCCTTGAGGGACACCGGCTCTTAGCAATCTCACGGTGGAATAAATTCCATCTAAGTACTGACGTGGGTGTCTCACAGACGGCAAGTTAACAAATATGAGTCTTATTTCGAAGTCGTTAAAGATACCCCCGCGCCCTTCCCCTTAGCATGGGTATCGAACACGGCGGTCAACCAGTCGAGCGCTCACTAGCGGCGCGACAACACGTTCGCCTGTTGAGCTGCGCAGTGTCTCTGAGACGACGTAAGGTCAGTATGCATGTTGCGGGTCTGTTAGATGTCACATCATTATTAATGTGTATCTTTCTTAAGTGTCTACAAGACGTCACCTCATTATTTATCATATTGTTTTAGATGGATCAACCAAGTACTTCGAAAAGTAGCCGCAAAAGAAGAAGAGTGGTTGCTACTACTAGTGAGGACTTCGAAAATATTGTACAATCTTGGTTAGAAACGGAAATTGAAGGCGATTTTAGCGACGTTGACGATGATCAGGCAGACCCAGATTTCTTCTTACAATCTGACCACGAAACGGAAACTGAGCATTCAGAAGACGAACAAAATCAGGAAAATGAGAATCAGTTACAACTTAGACCGAACACCGTATCTCATCTTGATGCCAACCAAATTTCAGGATCTGCAACTGTAAGTCCTATTTCAGTTTCATCTAGTAATCAGTACTATTACGGGAAAAATGGTTTAAGTGGTCATCTGAAGAACCTGTTACCAGATCTAGGCGTACAGCAAGACACAACATTGTTGATATTCCTCGGCAGCAGCCCAAAACATTTAGCCATTCGGAATCTTTATGGCTTGAGTTGTTTGACACTATTATGATAGATACGATTGTTACCTGTAATTTTCACCTATTCATTGCCAATTGCAAGAAAGCATATACTCCCGGAGCTTATCTATGTGTAGATGAGATGCTAGTCCCATTTAGATGTCGATCCAAATTTATTATTAATTATATGCCCAAGAAGCCGGCCAACTGCCTGAATTTCAAACATCCAAAACTCGTCAGCATGAATCGTCGTTACACGGTTTTACAAAGGACTTCACTATGGTTTCATATGTCCCTATAAAGTCAAAAGCAGTATTACTGATATCTTCAATGCACCACACAAAGCAATTGGATTCACTGTCAAAAAAGCCGGAAATAATAATAGAGTATAACAAAACAAAAGGGGGTGTTGATGAAATAGATAAAAAAAAATTTAGAATTATTCACCAAGTCGTAGAACCAGACGTTGGCATCTCGCAATTTTTTTCAGTGTTGGATTTTAGTGGAATCAACGCCTATGCTCTGTACAAGACCTGCACTGCTGTTTCTGATATTCCTAGAGCACAGTTTCTTCAGAACCTTGCTTACAGTTTAGTTTTACCGCACCTGAAACGTCGAGTATACAATGATCGATTGCCGAGAGAACTGTGATTGACAATCGCACGCGTACTGGGTCCAAATAAGCCGCCTGAACCTGAAATAATTCTCCCTGAAAGTACAGAAGCAGCGAGAAAACCTGTAAAATCTGCCCATCAAGACTCAAAAGACGTACTAAGTACAATTGCATTCAATGTCGCAAGTCTATTTGTCTTGGGTGTTCAAAAACAGTATGCGTGGACTGTGTAGACAACAAGTGATTTAATCTAAAATATTTACTTGATTTCAAAAGAAATCACTACCTAAGTTAAACTATAATTAATTCTGATGTTTAAAAAATAAATAAAAAATTCAAAAAATGTCCAAATAATTTTATTATACCTATGATTATAACGAATATTTGTCTAGTTGAGCGAAATATAGGTTATGTAATTTGTATCAAATAAATATTGATCCCATATTAAATCTTGTTGTTTTTTGTACCTCCTTAGTAAAATAGTAATAAACGAATCATAATACAATTAAATAATGTGCAAGTCAGTAAATATAAATAATCAATTTCGATTATTTATGAAGCCGTCTGAGATACGTCCCGTCACCATTTTTGATGTGACTTAATCACGTCAGTACTTAAAGGTTAAAAAAGAAATTGTTTTGTTATTAATATTACTATGAAAATAAATTCGAAAGATTTTTAAAAATATTTGATTATTTGTTAAATTTAATTCACTCTTAATGCTTTTTCGGATTTCTAAAATTTGGAACTTATTATTTATTGAAGTTCTTCTTTATAAAGTAAAACGATTTTTTTTGAAGTGGTTTGTATAGAAAAACGTATTTATTCACTCGACTACTAATCGCTCAATAAATGTGTAAACAATGTTCCACCGACAATGGCCTATAAGCGGCAGCTATCTGAACAGAGTCGCGTGAAAAATTGCACCAATTATTTGTGCCCCAAGCGATGGTAACAAATCATTATGCAGGCACACCTGGTAGTTACTGCTACGGTACGGTTCCAGATGTAATTCGGGTTACCTAATCCGCGATGCTTAATATTAGTAATCCAACATTGTTTAAAACGGATTGAAAGACCCGAACACTTTTTGGCCGCCGATCAGAATTTAAACATAACCGGTTCGACTTTGCTAATAATTCCCGTATATTTTTCTACGCCGTTAATAATTCAATTATCCCTGTATGTTTGATTTGTCAACTTTGAGAGCGATATTCAAAATGTGAATAATGATCATCCACACCAGTTTTAATACTTGGGGAAATACAAAAGGCCATCCGTCATACATGTCCCTATCTTGAATAATCGGCTTCGTTCAATTGTTCGAACACAGGGGCACTTTTACCAAAGTTTGAAATCATGTATTGGTAACGGATTGGAAATCATCTCCAAGTTCCTAATGAATAATACAATTATATAAATATTAGGTAGGGTCAGTGGGCCGGTTGTGGCCATTGGGCCGGTTCTGGCCATTTTCAACTTTACAAGTCGAAATATAAGCTAAATAAATTCGAATCTTTTTTTATTCTATGGCAAAATGCATATTTGTCAATGGTCTTCGTTGACAAGTGACACAATAAATCTTATTGTTAACAGTTTGTGTTTGGTCGATGCGAATAAGTGTTGCGGATTTTTTTATTGAGATTGTTATCCAAAACCTTAAGGAACCCACTGTAAGTAATCTTAATATATATTTGTAATCCTTTTGATGTTTTATTTGAAAACAAGATGTACCCATTATAAAAGGGTAAAGTAATATGTTTTGAGGTTATTTTTAGCAAATTGGTTGTTTAAACATGATTTTTCGATGTGGCCATTACTGACACAAGAATTTATACAAATGTATGGGTTGTGGCCACGTTGGTGGCCACAAGTGGCTCCCATACAGTACTAGTTTTGGCCATTATCTAAAAAAATGTAAATATCCGCTAATTTTGATATTTTAACTTAATAAATTATTATGTTTCTTCTTCAGAACTGTGAAAATGACTCCGGCAAATAAGAAGAAAGATGCTATGGAGCACTCAAAACGCAAACTTTTTTGTTATTCACCATCGAAATTGATTTTGGCACTCGATGCTATAAAAGGAGGTATGAAGGTATCTACTGCTAGTAAAAACTACAAAGTCCCCCGTAGTACTTTGCGTAACAAAATATGTGGACGTGCACCAGCGGCCTCAGGTCACGTAGGACCACAAGCTGTACTTGGTATAGAAATAGAGATGTCACTAGTCAGGTGGATTAAAGATTGTGCCCGGGCAGGTTTTCCAATTAACAGGGAATGTTTATTAGATTCCGTAAAGAAGATTGTTGTTACTGGCAACATCAATACTCTTTTCATCAATAATCGCCCTGGGAGGACATGGTTTGAGTCATTTATGACGAGACATCCTGATTAAAGCAAAAAACATGCAGAGTACATAAACAAGGCACGCGCATTGATAACCGAAGAAAAAATCAGAAACTGGTTTGAAGAAGTCATTAGTTTGTTAGGACCTACAGTATTTGGAGAGTAAAATTGAACCAAATATGCTTAAAGATTTCAAAGTCACTTACAGCACTGGTATGGATTGGACAGGTTGTACTGAAGGGTTGTTCTTGTATAAAGTATGGCTGGCCTTCAAAGACGATAATACTGCATTGCCAAATACAGATCTTACTTGTATTAATCTAGATCGAGTTACAACGCCTCCAGAAACTCCTGTTATTGAACCTTCATTTCCAATAGCGGTAAACGAAGAAATCCTGGACGTATCAGCATCAACATCTAAATATATTGTATCCTCTTCTGAGATTGTAGAATTGAATATGCCGACTAATGCCGCAGAATTAGTGAAAAAATGCGTCATATGGCCTGAAATGAAGACAAATACTACCAGTCGAAAGAGAGTATATTCCTTCGGTGTTAACATCAGATAAATGGAAAGATATTATGATGGCTAAGGAAAAGGAGAAAGACAGAAAAGAAGAACAAAAACAGATAAAACTAGCTAAAAAAATAAATAAGAACATTAAAAAAAAAGAAACCGACCATTGAAATTTCAGAGACGTCAGAGGAAGAAAATTTGCGTGATACATCTCATTCGGACTGCGAAGACCGGATTCCACAGGTAAAGCCGTCGGGTTTCGAAGAACTAGATCGAACACCCCTGGAAGGAGATTATGTCCTGGTTGAATTCAAGAATCCCAAAGCCACTTTTTATTATGTCGGCAAAATATTGCGTTCAAAAGACGAAGACAATGAGTTTGAGATAAGGTACCTGAGAAAACATAATACCACTGGTAGCCAATTCACAATGCCACAAATTCCTGATTTGGCATCTGTTGCTGAGATTGATATTAAAATGATATTGCCACCACCATTGTTTACAGGTACAACCAAAAGGCAAAATTCTTTTTATACTTTCGAAATCGAACTCTCAGGTCTAAATTTGCGCTAAATCTTATTTTTTTATAAGTTTATTGTATAACTTGTATAATAAACATCGATTTATAATCATTGCTGTGTTTAATTTAGATAAAAAATGTAAGTTCCCTACATAGATTCATGTGGTCAAAACCGGCACACGGGTGTGGCCAGATCTGATTAAATTGTGGCCACAACTAATGCATGGGTCCAGTTCAATGAAAAAAATATATTTAAAAATAATTAAAGAACTGTTACTGGATATATTTACATATATTAAAGACAGGTATTTTTATTGTACATTAATGTTGGAAAAATTATAATTTACATTTATGTGCAAGTTTGGTGCTCATTCAAAAACGAAAAAATCCTTAAGGTGGCCACAACCGGCCCACTGACCCTATGTTCGGTTTGAATAGTAAGATTATTATTTGATTATTAACCTAATCTAACAAGTTACAACACCCGTCCGCGTCCAAAGCTTCTCGACCGAATTCAATCCATCCATAAGTCCAAGCCTTACAAACTTTGGCTGATCGAAGAACCCCGGCGCATTCACTAACCTTGTAGTAGTGTAAGAACCTTGGTCTCACTGGCTCCGGATAGCTGGGACTATTGTGCGGTATTCTGATGTCAGATTAAAAAATAGTGATTGTTGTTCCGCCTTTCTAAAACAATGTCGAATAAACTACATAATAATTGTGTTAAAATTAAACAATTTGAGATTATTTCAATAACCATCACTTTGTCATAGCAAAGTTGTTAAAATTTAAGCTCTTCTACTTTTCTAGTGATCTTTCCTCGACTTGGAATTGTCCACCGCGCTTCGCCTTGTATGTAAGTATGATCTTGCTTTATTGACTAAATAACACATAAGCTCCTTAATTGGTGCTGGTTTTATATAGGGTAATGAGATCAAGGTATTTTCGTCGATTAGAGAGGGTGGAGACATTATAGATAGAGAGCGTACGTATCCCCGTTTAGGTGCGCTCATTCAGTAATTAATACACTGCAGAAATTTTCTTTGAATACTTTCAATTTTGTCTTTGTAGATACGGTAGAGTGGAGTCCATATGGGGGCGCAGTATTCAAGTTGAGAACGGACCAGCGTATAGTAAAGGAGGAGGTAGGTTTCAGGCTTTTGAAATTTACGGCTGTTTCTGATAACTAAGCATGCAGTAAGCTTTATTTACAATATTATCAATGTACACATCGAAATGAAGATTTGAATAAAAAAGTATGCCTAAGTCTCTTTACTGTGTACGCGCTTGTTACCTACTCTAGAATGCACCAGAACCGAAGATAGTACGCACCCGCCTCTACACCTTATCTAGCCATGTCAACAAAAAAACGATGAACCCGGAAACCTTATCTTGCCGTTCCCTGATCATCCACAATGGACCCGGACGTGTACCTAGTGCAAAAGAGCCCAGCAAACGAGATCACCCATAAAAGGGACCAAAATGTCCCACAAGTCGCATATCTCCAACCTTCAGTTAACGAGACTACTCGTTTCTGTGTTGTCAGATTCTCCATTTGAAAATTGTATTTAAACTCACTTGTACTGTTATTTATATTTTAAATAAATATTATAATTTCACCGACGCTTCATTTTATAAAAATCAACAAAAGTTAACTGGCGCCCAACTATGAGGCTCCGAGAACAATCCCAAGCGTTCCAGACACCTGGATCTAGCTGAGAAGTTCTGGCTGATATCGATTCATCCCATTGCTGAAGTCCCGAACCTACAACCTTGTCAAAAATACTATGAAGAAAACGGTGATAATTTAGATGTGAGTAAATTTTTTCAAATTTTCGTCTATCCCATAGCCCGATAGATCCTTACCCTTCCTATCCACAAGGACAGAGTGTATTTTTCTTTCTCATCCAAGAGCAAGTTATGTTTATTGTATTGAGTAGTTCAAATTTTTTTTGAACACCTAAAATTAAGAATGGCATCATCAAATGAGAGTTCCGCGTCATGCACGGACTCTATCTTTGAGTACCATGAGTCTCAAGATGAACTTTATTTTTTTAAGAAGTCAGCTAGAGACTTTTTATGTAGAAATGGTAATACGCCTAATAATGTAAAAAAAATCTTTATAAATTAAACGGAAAGGCCCTTCAGGTAGTTCTAATGCACGACCACGATTCTACAATAGAAAAGATATTCGAAATTCTACAAAAAAGAATGTGGCGATAATAAAACAATTAAGTTATGGCAGACGGAACTAATTAATTTTCAAAGGAGAAACCGAGATTTCTCACCTACTATACATGAGGTCAATAATATACTACTTGCGATAAAAATAAAGATAACTGAGTCAGTCGGCGCAACCAATGCTCCGGCCATATTTGCGGCTTATCAAGATACGGCACGTAATACTATAGTTAATATGCTACCAACACATTTCAAATGTTTACATTTAAATAAAAATTATGAAACTTTGTGTCATGAAATTCGAATCTTAGACGCGCACGGTGAACTTAATAATAATAACATGTCAACAAAATAATTTTAAATACCAAGGTAACCCACAATTCCGTAACGATGATGTGAGAATGAGAACAGCGCCTATGCCACGCTCGTCCAAAGGACCGGTCATAGACTTAGGTAATGGACGTATGGCACAGGAGCTATTTCAATGTGATCACAGAGGCCAGGATTTTTGGGCGAACGAAGAAGATCCCCAAAAAACCTCGTCCAACTAAACAACATAAATTTGTTTATTTATTGTAATGGACTTCCATATGTAGAAGCTCCATAAAACGTAAAATGTTTAATCGATCCTTGTAGTTCAAATCATTCACACTCAAGTAGAGCCTTATATAATAGATTGTTTTTTTTTTCGCAACTAAATAAACGAAGAACTTTCGTTACGAACGGCGCACACCATAACGACCCATAGAGGGACGGTTGTGACGCATTTTGGAAAATAAATGTTTGGTAACAATAATACGAAGTTTTATTTATTTTTTATTTCTCTGGAAAATACGATGTCTAATGGGAATATATATGCTCGAATTAAAACGTGTGATTTTAATCATTTTTGAGTCGAGATGTGGGTAAATATTTGATGAAAGAATAGACAAGAGGAAATTAGCCTAAACGAAATATTTGCGGCAAAATCTTTTATTTAAAAAAACACTGGGTCAAATCAGACCCATCACCGGAGTCGAGGTGTTAATGAGTGCAACACTAATATTAAATGATAATAATAATAATGTAAAAAAAACTCCAACAAAGATGAATTATTGGAGAAGAATGAACGTGGCTGCACAAACCATGTAGCCGACGCATTATCATAGTGAGGATAGTGATAATCAAGACTCGTTACGAGTAGAAATCACTTCGGATGCCCAGAGTGTAGCCGACACCATGCATAGTCATGTGGACGATGAGGGAGGAATCCGGATTCGTCACGAGCATCCACTCCCACGTATGAATAGGATACTTATAGAAATGAGTAATCAGGAATCACGTAAATTGAAAACAAAAGAAAAAGGTACGGATCATGTTTGGTGTATCCCCTTCGATAATGGACGATGGATATTTTTAAATTATGTAAAGTTGTGTTTAAACAAGAATAAATATGCGATAATTATTAAAGACGGGAAGTTATACAAAATCGTCAGTGAATGTTATAGAAAAGAACTGATTACAAATATATTTTAATTAGAATAAATTTATAAAAAATAACACGTTTTTACCTTACCTAACATAGGATTAAAAAGAATAGAATTTCTAATACAAACTAACAACGGTTTATTGCATAATCCGATAAATAATCGAGCTAAGCGAGGACTCATTAATGTTCTAGGGTCTAACATTAAAATCTTGATTGTTAATTTAGACGAAAATGACTAAAGAGTTGATATCACCGCCTCTGACGGGGGTTTGCCCGAGACTCACATTTTAATTAATTCCGACGACTTCGTAACTATAGTAAGTTTTTTTTCTGAGGTAACACTGGGAATGCATGTTATTTTTATTTTAGATTAATAAAAAATGTGCTTTAACATTAAATTTTTTCACGTAAAACGTTTTTAAAAATTTGAAAAGCGTTTTACAACTATAACATTAGCTGTAGCCATCAAATTTTATTTTTCTAAAAGATGAATTAGTAACTTCCCGAGACATCAACCTGAAAACATCTGTTATTTTAGGAACATATTCATCGGAATTAATTAAAATACATCCCTCGGGAACTATCATTTTCTAAACCCGCTGAAGCAATCTCGACCCTATGCCCCTCCAAAACGCAGGCCGCGGGTTCGCCGAAGAGTGTTTTACGTGTCAGTCACTTGTATGGCATTTAAATGTTTAGTTGCCGATCAACATTCGGCGAGTGAGGACGTGTTACGGTACGATGCTACATTGACTTATTTCCTCACATTTTTTGTTTATTCTTACGAATACTTGAAATCTAATATTGAAATTTTATGTTTTTTTGTACTAAACTTCTTCTACAAGTAAGTAAAGGTATTTTGAATTTTTCCGCAATTTAATAAAACATGTTACTTTCTAGCACAAAATTTATATTTTTAAAGCGCACAGTGTGCTAGTTTTAATGAAATACGGACATAGAAATATGTACATGTATGTATACATTTTACTGTTTTAAAGTATATTTTTATTCTTAATATGTTTAATATTTATTATTTAAATTTAAATATTTAAAAAAAGTTTTGCGGCACAGAATTTTTTAATGCGTGTGGAGGCATAATTTCGGAATGTCAAACAGCTGTCACGAGTAAAAACAATTATATGCAGATTTTTTTTTGTATTTCTTTTTAAATTAACGTAATTATACATACGATTTTTTTCGCATATTAATTATTTATCCGTGATGTCCGGAAATTATTGGAACAAGAGGAAAATGCCAAATTTAGGAGTCGTTTTAGAGAAGCTTGAGTCCAAAGTTGAAATTTTATTTGCGGCACGTTCCAGAGTGGTAGATACTCTAAGTATCGCCCCGGTGAAAAAACAACATTCATAATCAAAACGTTTCTTGATTTGGCTTTAGCCATGTTTGATGACTAGATCCGAATAGCCAGGTACTTTCCAAACTTCCTCTTCCCAGTCTCTCTCCCTTCCCGACTTCTTTTACCGTCACAACATATCCCGAATAGAAATCCTATCGTCCCACTGGCTTCGGACAATCAAAACTCTGGTGCTGTATTGACATGAAAATAAAATACTTTATTAAATAAAATTTATTTGCGGACGCCGGGATTTGAACCCGCGACCTTCGGATTCGTAGTCGAGAGCCTTACCATGGAGGCCGTCAGAAATTGATACAATCGTGGAATTATATTCTTACTGGCTGGTTCTATGCAGAAATCTCCTAACAAAACATACCAATACTGACAAAAAAATGTATTAAGGATTTCTTTTCTCCTTTATTTAAATTGAAAACAATTATTATTACGGCGCTCCCTTTACGCTGATAATTGTTTATTGTTATGATAAACTCACTCTTGTAACGTCTTTCGTTTCTTCTGTAAAATTTTAACTTTTTCCTAAACACAGTCAATTATTTGAAATAAATATTAGATAGGTAATTTATATATATATTTCATTTTTCATCTGATGGTTCTAATTTTGTCGCTTTATATTCATATGTTAAGTAGAACCCTCAATATTTTTCTACTATATTTTTTCAGATTACATGTATCCTACGTAAACATTCTTTGTTTATGTAACCAAATTATTTTTAAGATTTTTTAAAACTTTGTATTTAAATAAAAGTTTAAAAAATAGGTGACCAAATATTTGACGTAAATAAATTAATTAAAAACGAAAATCGTTTGATTTTGAGTTTATATTGGCCTCGGAAATTTCCACCCAACAAAAATGAATAACCAAAGAAAGGATGTGTGATTTATGATTATTTGGGAACTCTCATATGTTGCAGATGATCATAATTTACCACTGTACGGAACCATGAGTTTCCACAAACAATGTAAATTATATTATTACCTAACTATTGCTAACAATAAACTTAATTTTCATAAATGCATTTAAATATCATACAGAAATTCATTTATATTTGTCCAAATAAAATCGCGACATGTCACACTGTGCAATAATTTTTAGCTGCCAACGGAAAGTGCGCCGTGAAACATCAATTGGTAGCCCGCTAACTCCTCCCATCGGTCTTTAGGAACGCCCTTAAAGGATTTTTTTTTTAGGGTATTGTGTCCTCTTAAACGAGTTAAAAGATAACCTTAACTCTAATAATCATAGAGTATCTCTTACCTTTCGTACAAGGGAAGACTATTACACAAAACAAAAAAATCTTTCTGATAACCGAATTGTTTTATGGTCACAAATTACCCGCGACCATTAAGAAGATATGGATGAAATATTGCTGATACATTTCATTTATCAGGCAGAAACAATAACCGAACTATTAGACCGCTTAACGGAAGCCGTGTTATTTGCTTCACATAATATGTATCATTATAGTATGATAATACCTGAGGTATTTTAGACGCTACTAAAAACATAAACAGGCGATAGGTGCCATCGGACGATTTTTATTTGATTCAGCGCTTACTATAAGTAAAATTAGTTCGATCAGAGAGAAAATTACACTTCTTTTTACGGTTATTATGATATTTCACCCACTATTTCAGAATCTTCCGATAATAATTGCCTTTTACCCGCATCCCTCCCAAGACGATTTCGAAGAATGGAAAAAATGTATTTTTAGCAGACAAATGTCAAGAGATGACCGACACCACGATTATATGCAACAAGGAAACTATAATATTAGACGAATGCACCAAAGAATTAGCGGACTCAAAAAATGAGAAAAACTGCACCCTAAGAAAAATTTACTGTCCCGATGAGCACACCCGCTTCATTGCACAGAACATAATGTATGCCTTCAGGAACAGTCCGTCTACCATTCATATTGACTGCCACGAGCACCAACAAGATACAACTATTTACAAATCTGTATTAATCAACAGCCAAGATTGCAACATCCTAGAAAAACCCTCGCAATGGGACAAACGGTAAACCAAGAAGATATTACAGTTACCTACTCCAAGGAAAGACATAATTATTTAATTAAATATTATATTGGTAACTACTCACTCGAGCGAGTTAACTTTTGTTGATTTTTATAAAATGAAGAGTCGGTGAAATTATAATATTTATTTAAAAATATAAATAACAGTACAAGTGAGTTTAAATACAATTTTCAAATGGAGAATCACAGAAGGTTGATGGTTGGAGATATGCGACTTGTGGGACATTTCGGTCCCTTTTATAGGTGATCTCGTTGCTGGGCTCGTGTGCACTAGGTACACGTCCGGGTCCATTGTGTCTATCTTCTGTTCGAGTGCATTCTAGAGTAGGTAACACTCCCCCCGTTAAATTCAAACTCCTCTTCTTCTGGATGTGGAGTTTGAGGATTTTCCATATGAGGATTGCGGCTACAGTGATAATGCAGCCACTGGTCAGTAATATATCTAGATTCCTCTCAAGTGGATTTGTGATTGGAATACTTAATTCAGGCATTTGTGTTTTTGTAAGATCTTGAATTTGAATTTGTGGAAGTTTCGATAAGTACGAAATAAACCAACGTAATAAGTTTCCTCTAATTCCGTTATACATATTTTTTTAATAAGAAATAGGTGGTCCAGATGCTGTGTGAAAAATGAAATGGAGAAATCACAGAGACATTCCTGCAAATATGCAAAATAGTATCATTTCCACTATCGATAAGTATACATATCGATAAGTGGACAGATATATATAGATATTTTAGCGAGCAACCGGGTTCAAAAACTCTGAATAAAATTAAAACAAGCAGACAGTAAAAACAACCCAAGCAATAAACTCAATGTTGCGCTTCTACAATACTCCACTGATAAATCACCGGTCTACGTCTGCGAACACCTATCGCCGGCGAACAAGTAACTGCATGCTGCCCTCTGAAAAGCAGCAAAAGAAAAACTATACAAGTTCACTTGGATAAGGAATGGACGCATCTACGTTCGTAAAAACGAGAACTATTCAGCTGTCCTTATTAACCTTCCCGTATCCGTAATGTAACGATAGTCTACCACGGTCTTTAAATCTTCCATATCTCTTTAAATGCATATAATGGTTTTACACACTTGGTTGAAATAAGACGTAATTGCGTTTCTCTATAATAAACAAAAGTCTTTTATTGATAATAGGTATTTACAATTTTAAGAATAACAAAAGAAGACATTTAATAAGAACAAAATATTGACTCACCTGTAATAAACAAAAGAAACAACATTTAAAGCCTCTATTTCAGGTGTTTTTTTTTATACAATTAAGAAATATAAGCAGCTTGCTGCAATAACCTTTCGGTCTCGTTAAACGTCACAGCCGTCTAGTGAGTAGTGACATCTAGCGGGCTACCAATTAACCTGTCGGTAACGCGGCAATTACAGGATTAAGTAAACCGCTAAAATTAAGTAAAGTGCTTTTCTCTTTCTACAATAACCCATCGATCTCATTAAACGTCACAGCCGTCTAGTGGTAGTGACATCTAGCGGGCTACCAATAAACCTCTCGGTAACGCGGCAAATACAGAATTAAGTAAACCGCTAAAATTAAGTAAAGTGCTTTTCTCTTGCTACAGTAACCTTTCGGCCTCGTTAAACGTCACAGCCGTCTAGTGAGTAGTGACATCTAGCGGGCTACCAATTAACCTGTCGGTAACGCGGCAATTACAGAATTAAGTAAACCGCTAAAATTAAGTAAAGTGCTTTTCTCTTGCTACAGTAACCTTTCGGCCTCGTTAAACGTCACAGCCGTCTAGTGAGTAGTGACATCTAGCGGGCTCCCAATTAACCTGTCGGTAACGCGGCAATTACAACCGCTAAAATTAAGTAAAGTGCATTTCTCTTGCTACAATAACCTTTCGGTATCGTTGAACGTCACAGCCGTCTAGTGAGTAGTGACATCTAGCGGGATACCAATTAACCTATCGGTATCGTGGCAATTACAGAATTAAGTAAACCGCTAAAATCAAGTAAAGTGCTTTTCTCTTTCTACAATAACCTTTCGATCTCATTAAACGTCACAGCCGTCTAGTGAGTAGTGACATCTAGCGGGCTACCAATAAACCTCTCGGTAACGCGGCAAATACAGAATTAATTTTCTTTACATGCATTTAATACTAAAACAATATTTTGGGTAATCTTAAAAACATATTTTTGCATTGATATAAAATATTCTTAAAATTGGGTAGAATCCGTATAAAATAGTAAAAAAGGTTTTTCTAAATGTCACCACGTTATAATGTCAGGCGAGATAGCAAATTTAGATTTTATTCGGGATCGATAGATAAAAAAAAAAAAAATTATATGATTCCAATTTCGTTAACCTACATTCAAAATAATATCTCTATTTAGTCATCAGTGAGAAAGAGAGATGTAACATAAGACGTAAAATTTTATTATGACCCTCTACAACAATGTCTTACAGCGATAATTAGAGGATTCCTATTTTCATCCAGATTGCCCGTGACTTGTCTTTTTTCTATGGAAAATTCCATACAAAATTCCGTAGAAAAAGACAATTCACGTCCGGTCCGTATGAAAATATAGGTTGTTTTTATTAGAGGTATATAAATTTAAAATGAAAAAAAAACACACCAAAATAATGATATTGGCTTTATTTAATAGATAATTTTATGCCATTATTGTTTAAACATGATTGCGGGCATATGAGTGCCATGGCTAGCTCGAATGAAGCGCAATCGTGAAGTTCAATTTTCGACAAGTTTATCGAGCAACTTGGGCCGTATATCGCGAATGTTGACTTCCAAATGGGCCAACGTCTCTGGTTTAACAGCATAGACTAGTGGCTTCACATACCTTCAAAGAAAGTAATTTAGTGGTGTGAGATCACACGATCGTGGAGGCCAGTTCACAGGTATTTAAAAACCAAACCTCTAAAAAAAACAGCCTATAGGTATCGTCTAATTACGGCTTAAGAACGCCTTTAGGGCCTTCCTCACGAATGGTTTGATCGATACTAAAATATCCAACTGTCGAAAGGTTCGACCATCCGGTCGTTCTTGCCTCAAGTCTTTATCAAGATTTTATTTATTTTCTAAATACAAATTATCCATTTCTATTTCGTTTTTCTGCTTCAACACTTTTATCAAATGATTTTTTTTTGCTTTCAATTTGATGTATCCTTTTGTAATACCTATAAGAAATGACCAAATTCACAGACATACTTAGTTTGTAAAATGTGCATTTCAGGAAATAATAATTCCCAGACTAGACCGTCCATAAAATAAATTAGCACAAAGGCTAGCCGAGCCTATTGTAAAGTCCTACATTGTAAAATAAACCAACCTTAATTACTATTTTAGAAAGTCGGCAATTCCTTTGAGATTTTAATGGACAACAATAAAAACCTCAAAGTAAATGACCCGCCCTGCAAAACGGCCTGCAAAACAATAGGTTAATAAAAAGATCCCTACAGGTAGACAGGCGACAAGGGCTCTCTGACGAGAGGACAGTCGGGTTCAGTCTTCCGCGCAGGAAGCACAGAGTTGGCTTGAAACTTCCGATCAGGACGGTTCCTATTCTCGCTCCTCGGAGAGGCCGCCCAGGTCCTCTGACTACGAGTGAATTTTACGCTTCCATCCGAGAAGGAAGTCCGATCTCCGCCCTTCGGAGATCTACGGCAGAGTCGCTCAGGCTCTGTTCCGCGAGTGAACCCCCGCTTCTGCCCAGGAAGTTACTGATCTTCGCCCTTCGGAGATTAAACCCCGGAGACCGCCCAGGCTTCTGATTATCGCCGCGTTTGTACCTACTCCCGATCCGGAGGTACTTGGATACCTAGTGCGAACTCGAGGACTCTGTATACAAAGCAGTCACTGGACCCTGGAAAGCCATCTGTAAAGGGAAGTGCCTCTGACTCTCATGATAATTCTTCCACCCTGTCAGCCAAGTGAATCTCTAACTTTAAGAAACAACTTTTTCGTACAATTATGCCAGTAAACCTCTAATTTTAAAAATACTACCTTTTTTGTAGATTTAACGAAGTAATTAGTTAATTTTAAGTACAAAAACTTTACAAGTAAATTTAAGTACTGGCCTATCTAGTTTTATTGAATTATTGTGTCTAATTAAGATTAACTCTAGTTTAAGACTAACCCCACGACTGTCAAAATAAATGACTTATGAATATATGACTACCTGAGATTGATTTTCAGTTCCCAACCTTTTTGCGTTATTCCTAGATATACCCACCGCACTAACTACCGTCTTATCAAATTGTATAAAATCTGTCCAGATAGACAGCCCAGACTGTTTGGTAGGAGTTTATGTTGGACGTCTTTTGCGAATATCTCGAACAAGATTAAACGAACCTATTTTAAATCGTTCTGTTAACAAATGATTCACTTCATTCACCCTCATACATCGTCTTAAACATGCTTTCCCGCTGTCCATAAATTGATAACATTTTCTATTTGTTATCATTAATTATTGGATTAATTAAATTAATTAATTTTTTTATTAAATAACTTGCTTCTCGCAGGAGTTTCTACTGTAAAGTTTTTGCTGCTCCTTTATGGCTTCATATTGAACAAAAGCGCGAGCGTCTTAAATCTAGGGATTTTTTGATTTCCTCAGCAGGGAGTTTCTATTTTTTGACATGGCAACGCTGACTCGATACCGTTTTTGCACCTAACCTCACAACGCAGTGATTGTTGCTCCACATTTCTAAAGTATTATCAAATAAACTACACAATAATTCTGTTAAATTTATACGATTTGACATTATTTCATTGACCATCGCTTTGTCGTAGAATAGTTTTTAAAATTCAAGCGCTTCTACTTTTCTAGTGACGTTTCTTCAACATTTCGGAATTAACCGCCGCTTCGCCTTGTACGTAAGTAGGTTCTTGCTTTATTGACTAAGTAACACATCAGCTCCTTAATTGATGCTTGTTTATTGTAAGAGTATATCGCCTTACTCTCAGCTTGGCAGGTTTTCACAGCATTCGCGATATAACATATTATATTGAGCTACCCAACAAGGCTAACACGTGACAGACAGAGGGAAAGAAGCATCTTGATTTTATTTAATAAATTTCACCATTAAAACATTTTGTCTTGCATTTACACTTTCAATAATAGTTGCCAATGTGTGTTTTACTTCTATACCATTAAATTCATAAACCAGCATTGTTTGTTTTTGGGACATATTATGCAGTTCATTTAATATGAGACAATTGGTTCGACCCACGAAAACTACACCAACGTCAACTGTACTTTTATCGGTTTTACAAGATGCTCTTTTTCGTCCAGTTTCTTTGGAATCGGGATGACAAAATGGACGTGTCCTGATTTTGGTAACGATTTTTCTACAATTTAGCGCGCTTTAATTAAAAGTGTAATTGTTTTACGTAACTATAATTATATATATTTTATTGAAATGTCGCGTGTTTATTTCAAGATGCCTTTACAACATTGTTAAGAAGATGAAAGGCAGATTGGACTGGGTTTATTACTGATTGTGAACGCGTGTCTTTGTTCGGTATTGTGAATTTCGCGTATATTTTGTGAAGGTGTTCGTTGACGTCTAAGTACCGTCCCAAAATATTATTTCCCTTCTGCCAACTGTATCTGCAAATGTGAAAGATATTGTAGGTATGAAAACAATGATCGTATAAAGCAAGACTCTTCATTTGGGACCCGATATGTCTCCATATGGGAATCTGTATGAAAAAAGCATCGTGTAAAACGCAGTGTGGATTAGTTCACGAGAATAACTGTCTTTAACTGAAAGTGTACCGTTTTACCCTGTCCTACCGTACGAGTATTTGAAAATACGTATATTTTAGATGTTTTCCTCCCTATCTGGGGCGAATAAAAATCGGTTGTTTTCGTTTTCGAATAGCTGGCATAACAGGCTTTTTGTGCTTATTTTGCTTTTTTTATTTGGATTTTATTGACCGTTTCAAGAGGTAGAGATATTTATATTTGGACATGCGATTTTCGTGTTTAATCACCAGCGATTTTTTTAATGTGGATTTCAACGGTGTTTTTATTACAACTTTCAAATAATTTTTGTTGTTGATTTATCTGAAACACGCCCTCTGAGAGCTAATGTTTGTTCAAATGAATGTAGCAATAACTTCTGTATTTATTAAGAGCGTTTTTAGGATTTTCTGTATTTGTGGCTTCTCTTAGGATATGCCGTATTTTTTTGGATCGTTATTACTTCCTTTGATTTTATTTCTATAGTAGATTTCTTTTGCCTTTCTAATGACAATACCGCGCGTATTTCTATATCTTTCATATAAGTTTAATGATATTATGTCGAATGGATTGTCTTTATTTTTTTCTTATCCACGATTTTATGGGCTTAATTTTATTTTGGATTTGTTTTTGTCACGATTGTAATGTTATTATTTAATTCATTTTTCAAAAACTCAACAAAATGTCTCCATGCATGATCAGAGTTTTTATTTGAAAGAGCTCTTGCCAAGATTTGTGTTTTGTTGTGTTTTTTAAATTGCCAAAGTTTATATTATTGTATGCGATTGACTGATCGCTTCTATCAATTGTGGTGTCGGATTGCAATGAGAACATTGTTGTTTAGTGATCTGTGTTGTTGAATTGTAAACAATGCTTTTACTTAGTTTTTTTTTTAGTTTTGTTGAAATCATCTAGCCAAGTGTCAGCTTCAAAAAGTAAGACAGTGTTATCAGCAAAGCTAACAAATTTCCCCTGAATATTAAGGTTGCATAAATCATTAATATACAACAGGAACAAAGTCGATCCTAATGCTCATAGATACAAATGGGACTTCATATAGTTCTCTGGTTGTTTTCAAAAGCAAAGACATAGATTCTACGAAATGAGCTCTAGCTTAACAAGCGTCCCAAAATGAGCTGATTGATTGCAAATCTTTTTTTACGTAATTCAACAAACTTTTTCACTGACTTTTTGTTATACTATTTGAATATACTTTTGCGTGATGAGGTGTAATTAATAATCAAAAATATTAATATTAAAGGGTTTCATTGTAAATGAAAGCGAAAATGATCGTGCACGTGATACTTTAAATATGACAAATATTAATATTAAAGGGTTTCATTGTAAATGAAAGCGAAAATGATCGTGCACGTGAGATTTTAGATATGACAAATATTAATATTAAAGGGTTTCATTGTAAATGAAAGCGAAAATGATCGTGCACGTGAGATTTTAGATATGACAAATCTTTTCCAGCATAACTTTATATATAACACAAATGATCGTCTACTAGATCTAGCAATATCTAACTATTCTAACTTGTCAATTGAAAAATGTAATGATCCAATCTTACCGGTTGATAACCATCACCCCCTCTTCATATTAATTTAAATGTTTGTTATGTCAAACCAAAACCCGTCCAAGAAACTCTAAACTATAAAAATACAGATTTTGATTCTATAAATTACCATCTTTCTCACGTCAACTGGTCTTTTTTGTCAGACATGAACACTGACAAGTCTTTAGAAAACTTATATTTAATAATTTCTAGCACCATCAGCTCATATGTACCACTATATATTCCTAAAAACCATAAATATCCAACTTGGTTTTCATCAAATTTAATAGCCACATTACAACAAAAAAAAAACTTAACAAAAAATTCAAAGAAACTCACTTAAAAATTGACTTTTCAAATTTCAGTGAATCTAGAAAAAAATGCAAAAAACTCTCTAAAATCTGTTACAAATCACATATTAATTATATCGAGAACACAGCTTTAAAATCAAACAATCTCTGAAATTTTCTTAAAAAATAAACAATGACAGTACTGACTATCCACCAGAAATGCATATGGATGATAAATACGCCAACTGTACACAAGATATTGTAAATCTTTTCTCAGATTTCTTCAAAATATATATGATGATGAAACACCAGAAGAAAATATACCCTCATCCAGTTTTAAAAAAACCACACATTTAACCAATTGCTTCATCACGGAAGAATCTGTTAAAAGGATATTATGTTCCTTAGATATAAACAAATCTGCAGGACCGGACACCATTCCGCCAATTTTCCTAAAAAAATGCTCCTCTATATTGTATAAGCCACTGAGCATTCTATTTAACCATCTCCTATCGTCTGGATATTTTCCCATCTACTGGAAATCCAGCTTTATTATCCCTATATTTAAAAAGGTGACGAGACTGACATTTCAAACTATCGGCCAATATGCATACAATCTGTATTACCCAAAATCTTTGAATCTCTGGTTCTGGATGAAATATATCCCAATAATAGAAGTAATAATAATAAATGACCAACAACATGGCTTCATCAAAGGTAGATCAACTACAACAAATTTATTACTTTTTCAAAACTATATATTGGAGGCATTTGCAAAAAATAAGCAAGTTGACTGATTTCTCGAAGGTTTTTGATAAAGTATCTCACAAAGTACTGATCTGGAAACTTCATGCCCTGGGAATTGGAGGAAATATTTTAAAGTGGTTAAGTAGTTACTTATCAGATTTGTTAAAATAAAATATTTTATATCCAAATCGTTTTCCGCTACTAGTGGCGTACCGCAAGGTAGTCACCTTGGTCCGGTTTTATTTCTTGTCTTTATAAATGACATAGTCAACGGCTTTAAACGTGTCAAAGTTTTGCTATTCGCCGATGATATTAAATTATATAGAGAAATAACTGATTCAAACCATTGTCAAATTCTTCAGTTTAATATTGACATGCTAAATAACTGGTGCTCACAAAACAATTTATATCTAAATGTTGAAAAATGTAAAACTCTAACCTTTTCCAGAAAGAAAACGTCTCTCTTTTTTGACTATTCAATAAATCAAATAAATCTACAAAGAGTTACAGAAATGAGAGATCTCGGCATTATAATGGATGAGAAACTAAAGTAATAAAATTATTGTACATATCCCTAGTTAGAAGTTTAATTGAACATAATTCCATAGTGTGGTCGCCTTTCTACAAAATACATATTCACAATGTAGAAAGAATTCAAATAAAATTTTTGCGTTTCATAAATTTTAAAGTAAACATACCTTTAGAGCACATTACAAATTACCCAGCAAATTACAAAGCAAAATTACAGAGCAAATTACCCGTCGTTAATGAATATTTTAATTATTCTAACATTAGAAAACAGACGGAAAATTAACGACCTAACCTTTTTACTAAAATTGTTAAACTGTAAAGTAAATTGTTCTGAACTCCTGCATTTAATAAACTTGTACATACCCAATCGAACAACAAGACAGACATTAACTTTCTACATATCTTTATTCCGTTCTAACTATAGTTTGAATTCACCAATTCAACGCTTACACAGTCTTTTGGTAACAAGTACTTAAATGATATGGATGTACATACGAAACTTTCTCGACTTACAACACTTGAAAATGATTTATTTTGCGGTCTGTCAATCTATTATTGATTATGGTATCACAGCATGGGGAGGTGGCACTTCATCTGTACTAGACCCAATCATAAAGGCACAATAATGAGAGTATTTGACGTTCGACAGATTTACGCTAAAACCATCTTCACTTAGCTTTATTCAAACAAAAGTAAATATATGATAGAAGACTGAACACTCGTATTACGAGAAATACCAACAAAGATTTACTCCAAATTCCTGTACAACTTTTAGGGAAGGGAATTTTAGGTACTTTGCGATAAGAATTTTCAACATTCTTCCAGTTAGCATAAAATAATCTGATTCACAAAAAAATTCAAACACAATGTAAAAAAATGGATTAAAAGTAATGATAGGGCACTCACCCAAATTCGAAATTATTGATTCAACTATTTCCGAAGCATATCTTAATATTCTTATTACTGCCTCAACACAGGCTAGCCTAGTGAGGCGGGTTATGTGAAACTTCAACCATAACTGTTATTATATTATTTTCTATTTTACTTTATAAACCACTGTACACTTACATTATTGTATTATACATGTTTTTTAGTTAAAGTTAAATTTAATTACAATAAAGATATTATAATTATTATTTTATTATTATTGGATTAATTTGAATTAATTCAAAATTATATTAAATAAAATGTTTTCATTTATTTCTCGCAGGAGTTTCTGATATAAAGTTATCTTGGTTTATATTTTTTGTTATGTCTGGTCCTTCAGAGAGTTGCTGACACGTTACTTCCATCTCAGTATTTACTATTTATATATGGGATCTGGCAAAATAAACAGTCCTCTATAATTATTGCATCACACGCACGACCACCATAGCCACATGAAACATAGTTTACCAGACCATCTGGTGTACATGAAATTAGATATTTCAGTGTATTGCATCCTTTATACTCTGACCAACACATGGATTGGTGAATCGGATTTGAGGGCTTTTCTATTTGTATTTCTAGACAGTCTATTATGGACTGAACATTCCCATACCTAGCCCTGAAGGATATTGGTAGCTGAGCTCTTATTTTGGGTGTGGTTGGCCAAATTATGAGCTCCTGAAATAAAGTCGCTAATATTTTGATAGTCCTGGAGAAAATCCGTGTTACAGAGGAAGGCGACAAACCAAAGTGAAGCGCGAGAATAGCGAATGAATCATCTAACCTTATTTTTTTAAGCGCAATTAATACATTAATTGTTTCTGTAGGTGCCTTGGCAACTACAATAGAAATGATGTGGTACATTTCCTTAGGGATTCCTAAACAAAGTCTAGGCTTTCTCTGTATGACAAGCATGACAGATTTTCTCATGGTCAGATTTACAAGTCCAGTATCAATCTCGGAGCCATCAAAAATGTTACTGTCCAAGTCTAATGCAGAGGGAGTATAGTCTGAATCGTTGTCCTCGGAACTAGTGGACATAATATCTATATTATTATGAGTAGGCCCACAGTAGCCACTTTTGACAGAAACAGGCTTTGTGGGTGAGAATTTCAATAGTGAGCAAGCCGTGTTTGTCATTGTTGGCACGGTTGAAGTAGATTTGCTTCTGTAGGTAACACGACAACGAATATCTGCTTGTACCGCCTTATCAACCATTTTACAATTGCTATCAGCAGCTTCTGGAGGGTTGAGAATGGCTGTTGAAGTGGAGGGTTCCGAAAGAAGATTAGCTGCTGTAGATGTTGAGGTCTCTGGGTCCGATGTTCCGTTCCTCATGGGCTCCCCCATTATCATTGCGTCTTTTATTAACTCGGCACGCAATCTTTTTTGTCCAGTTTGCCTTAGGCATGGTAAAACTTTTTTTGACAGGCAAAAATATGTGGGATCACATTTTTTTGTTAATCTCTTTTTGCATCCTATCATTTGGACTTCCATATAATTTTCTAAATCCTCTTGGAGCTGTAAAAACAAAACAACAAAATTACTTATTTATTGTGAATTACAGTCATAGTTACCAAAAACATTTTACATGGAAGAAAATGACACTATTAAAATAATAACTTATTTAAAATTACATACGTATAGGTGCAAAATATTGTTTTTAAATTTAACTATCTTTTGTAGTGTAAAACGATTGTTAGAGATTTCTTAACATATAACCTGAAATGACATTATGTATATGTTGAAATATAATATTGTAAAACTATGTAGTCTAATTCGTACCCAATATAAATCCACTACACCCATCAGGATGAATAAGGCTTTCCTATAAAAATATATTTTTGTGTAAAAATTTTAAAAACACTTTGAAATTTTCTAAAAGGCTTAACGTTGTTAAAAATACTACAATTAGTCTCAATTCCTGACAGATTTTTGTTTTAGAATATACATTTCACATAAATGAATTTAGCTACTTACATTGAAATTATCTTCACAGCAAGAATGATGAGATTTAGCAGAAAGTACACCATTTTTTTAATTCACCTTTTCATCGCGTGACACCACTTTTTACGCATAATAACATCATTTGGGACATTTATAAATAGTTTGTCTGGTGTCAAAGATGTTGTATTTGTACACTTTGATACTACACAGTATTTATACACGGTATTTACGGACATTTTCATCTAAAAACAAACGATCAACTGAAGACTGATTACTGGATTACACTAGCGCGACTATGGCAGCTGTCAAGATATGCGCAGTGACGTCACAAGTCAAAACCGCGCGAAAGAAGGCGTTTTGGTCCTAATTTGAAATGTGAATATTCAAAACGTTGTTGAAGGACTATTCCTATCGTAAAAAAAAATCGTTTGAATATTCCAGATTGTTATTTTTTTCTTTAATTTTTGGTAAAAAAAAATGTGATTGTACCCTATTATAAATCTACTGCTACTTAGTTTTTTTTTTATTCATGTTCATCTTTTTATTGGTATAATTATTATGTTGTGTTTCTGTAAAACATCTAATCAGGCATAATAAAGGCTTGCTGTTTTATAAACACGTATATTATAAACTGTTCATGCTTTACAACGTCATAGTAATTATAAATCTACTGCCTTTATTACCCACCTATTGTGCTGAAACTAGCTACTTACGTAGTATCTACCTTCTCACTTCTTTTGTACTTATGTTATAATATTAGGCATTTAATTACTTCTTATACTCTTTTGTACAACCTGCTGTTAAAATGTAACCACATTCATTGCGATAATTACGCTGTAACTACATACTGTTATATTGTATATACTTACTAATTTTACACTTTATTTTTTTTTTATGTGTACATTGTTGTACTCCCTTGTAAAACTATGTGATAAATGTATCAAAATGTAAAAGCCTTCTAGGCGTGAATAAATAAACAAATAAATATGTAAACCGGTATGAAAAAAGGCATCGAATTAATAATTTTTCGTAAGCACTATGCAATTTATTATTAATATATGAATATTTTATGTGAGACACGCCCTCTGAGACTAATGTTATTTCAAAAAAAAAAAAAACTTCAAAATATTTGAAACAACTACCACATACTATAAAGCATCCAATATCCTCTACCACTGCCAGTTATAATTTAGGTTTTGCCTTCGGTTTTTTGCTATTTTTATAAAAACTTGCTTTTTTTGTTGCCAAATGACGTTTTTGAAAATTGTACCGTTTTAACAAATTCCATTCACATGTTATCCAGTTTCTACGTGCTTTAAAATTTGTATTTATAAAAATTATGGCGCACTAGAAGTTAACTATAATTCCTGTAGCAAATATTTCGTTGTTTCTGTCAAGTCCTTAAAACTGAGGAGTCTCTCTTCTGCCGTTTCGCTGGTAGAAGCGGTTGTTTATGGTAGGGTTTAAATTGACGCATTCTGTGGCGCCTTTATAACCGCTCGAATTGATTTAAGTAATTAATGTTTTGTTATGGGTCTACTTTATTTTAAGCGTAAAACATTCACCATCACGAGACAGGATCATGAACGAAATCATTAAAATATCAACGATAAGCGACCACCTTAACATTAACGTAATAATCAGCAAGTCTTCACAATTTATCTATGTTTTGTTGTTTTGTTCTTCCAGATAGCTTTATTATGGAGACTGTCCCCATTAAGGCAGAACCAGGTCCCCGAGAAGAAGAAGGAGGAGAAATTCCTTATACGCAAATCGACATAGATTTTCCGGATGTTAAAAAAGAATGTTTTAAGCACTCTGATAGTATTGCCCGGACTACAGGTAAAATCGATTTGGGTGTTTTTAGAATTTGTTTTATTAGTTTTCTGTTTTCATTGTAGTAACCTTTTTATTGAGCTTTCCAAAACCTTTTCAGACTTAATAACAGACCTGAAGACGCATCCGGAACCTTATTCGTGTTCCCATTGTTACTACTCCTGCAGATCCAAGTCAGCGTTAGCACAGCACCTCCGCATCCATACTGGGGAAAAACCTTTCTCGTGTTCCGACTGCAATTATTCCTGTTCTCAAAAGGGAAATTTAAAACTTCATATGCTTATCCATTCTGGAAAAAAGCCTTTCTCGTGTTCCGAATGCTCGTATTCATTTTCTCAAAAGGGAGTTTTAAAACGTCACATGCTCACCCATACGGGAGAAAAGTCTTTCTCGTGTTCCGAATGTAACTATTCGTGTTCTTTAAATGGAAATTTAAAACTTCACATGCTCTCCCATACTGGACATAAACCTTTCTCGTGTTCCGACTGCAACTATTCCTCTTATCAAAAGGGACATTTAAAACATCATATGCTTGTCCATACGCGAGAAAAACCTTTCTCGTGTTCTGAATGCACGTATTCCTGCTCTCAAAGGAGGTCTTTAAAACTTCACATGCTCGCCCATACTGGAGAAAAACCTTTTTCGTGTTACAACTGTAACTATTCGTGTTCTCAAAAGATATATTTAAAACTGCATACGCTCACCCATACTGGAGATAAACTTTTTTCCTGTTCCGACTGCACATATTCTTGTTCTCTAAAAGGAAATTTTAAACGTCATATGCTCACCCATTCTGGAGAAAAACCTTTCTCGTGTTCCGACTGCACGTATTCATGTTCTCAAAGGGTATATTTAAAACGTCACATGCTCTCCCATGCTGGAAAAAAACCTTTCTCGTGTTCCGACTGCAGCTATTCCAGTTCTCAAAAGGGAAATTTAAAACATCACATGCTTATCCATACGCGTGAAAAACCTTTCTCGTGTTCCGACTGCAACTATTCCTGTTCTCAAAAAGGATCTTTAAAACTTCATATGCTTATCCATACCCGAGAAAAACCTTTCTCGTGTTCCGAATGCCCGTACTCATGTTCGCAAAAGGGAAATTTAAAACATCACTTGCTCACCCATTCTGGAGAAAAACCTTTCTCGTGTTCCGACTGCAACTATTCCTGTTCTCAAAAGGGAGCTTTAAAACTTCATATGCTCACCCATACTGGAAAAAAACCTTTTTCGTGTTCCAACTGTAACTATTCCTGTTCTCAAAAGGGAGCTTTAAAACTTCATATGCTTATCCATACTGGACATAAACCTTTCTCGTGTTCCGACTGCAACTATTCCTGTTCTCAAAAAGGATCTTTAAAACTTCATATGCTTATCCATACCCGAGAAAAACCTTTCTCGTGTTCCGAATGCCCGTATTCATGTTCTCAAAGGGGATATTTAAAGCGTCACATGCTCTCCCATGCTGGAAAAAAACCTTTCTCGTGTTCCGACCGAACAATTCATGTTCTTAAAAGAGATATTTGAATTTCACATGCCCACCCATACTAAAGAAAAACCCTTCTCCGTTTCCGACTGCCCTCATCCATGTCGTCGAAAGGACGAATCATCACATGTTTGCCCATTCTGGGGTAAGTGTTCCGACTGCAGCTATTCATTTTCCAATAAGTAATCTTTAAAACATCACATGCTCACCCTTGCTGCAGAAAAACCTTTCTCGTGTTTCGACTGCAACTATTCCTGTCTATAGAATTCTTGAAAACTTCACATTCTTTCCCGTACTTGAGTAAAACCCTTTTCATGTTCCTACTGCATTTATTCATCTTTTCGAAAGGGACCTTTTAAACTTCACATGCTTGCCCATACTGGAGAAAAATCTTTCTCGTGTTCAGACTGACTGTATTCATATTCTCTAAAAGGATATTTAAAACGTCACATGCTTACTTATACCAGAAAATAAACTTATTTGCGTTCCCACTATAGCTATTCATCTTTTAGAAAGATATGTTAATACTGTCGCCTGCAGAAAAAAAAACACAATCCGTGTGATGAGATTCACCACCCTGTGACCGCTGCGGCGGGGCTCATCACTAGAAAATTATTTGCACAATTTAAAACACCTTTAGAACCTTCACTGGCTCAAGTGGCCTGAAAGAATCCACTTCGAATTGTACTGGATAGTGTTTAAATCTATAAATGAAATTGTCCAACATTACATTTCTTAACCTCGCGTTCCGGAAAACACTTATTTAAGGCAGTCACCACTTATCTGAATCATTATCGGCTATCGTGGAGATAAAACGTAAACGCAAGCCGAATACTAAGTTTAGCGCTTTTGGAGTATCAAGGCCTAAGGCTTGGAATAAACTCGTCCCTGAAATATGATGCATTTCAGGCCCAACGGAATGTCTCTCGAAACTAAAAACTTACCTTTTCAGACTTTCATATCCTTAATTTCAACATACCTGCGAGTGCCATCTTGCATTGCCTATAAATAAGAATATATCTTAATTAGACTTTATACTTTATCCGCCTTCTCCTCAATCTGCTTCTCTTGAAACTGAGATTTAGGAAGGTAAATCTGATGGAATCCCTGTACTATACCGTCCATCACATATGTTTCTTTCCTTTCCGTAAAACGAACATTAATAATTATTAATAAAAGCACCTCCAATAACATGCAATGCACAGTGTTTCCAACGTTATGTCCCCTGCGTGCACAACTGTATATACAATTATCTAATAACAGTGTAAATATAAAGCCCGGTATTAGGTATTAAGTAATGTATATTTCCTGCCTGGTAATAATATGTCCATTCTAACGCGGCATCACGCTTATTGGTGATACAGGGTACACGAGCATTTTCGCCAAAGTTTTAAAATTATTTATTGTAACTAATTGGATAATTATTATGCCCAGTTTCGTAATAAAAATTATGTAAATATTGTTTTTCAATATTTTGCTGAAATATTACTCTCACTAACCCACTAATAGAATGATGAATGTGCTGGCTATATAAATTCGTTAATCTACTCTTATTTAAGATACATTTCAGTGAGGAAGTAATATTTACAAATTCGCAAAAATGTACAAACTTTGATAAAAATGCTCGTACCTACCTACATGTTTGAAATTACTTTTTTTTTTGTAGCCAGCAGATTCCTTATTCTATTACTTAGTTAGTGAGAGCAACATTTCAGAAAAATGTTGATATAGTGTTATATCATGAACTTGGTCATAATTATTTTCCATTCCGTTACCAGGAAACTAAGCTGGTTAAATGAATTAGCCGCTTTCATCACAACCTTCCCTTGCCGTGCCAAACATACTTCCGTCTAGCCGTCCTGTAGAGCAGCCTTACTCAGATACTTTACCTTACATATTTTTTGTAATGTTGTTTATTTTTGCCGTGATTATGTTTTTACATTGTATATAATTTTTTTTGAAGCAGAATTTTAATTTGGTGCTTTTAAACTGAAATATTTAAATCAAAAATTCGCTCATCGAATTACAAAATATAATATACAATTTTGCGGTCATCGTTCGACTGTCTCTTGCGTCACAGGGACGAAGGGGGGAGATAAGGGATATGTCTATTCATATGCAGCTGGTCACAAAGTATATTCTATTAAAAATACACAAAAAATAAAACTTTTTAATGGTAATGTTATATTACATGCTCAATAATTTCTGCACTACTGCCAGGATTGTAACATTGGTTCCATAGGCAATTATGAGGAAAAGGTTTCAAGAAATAAATAGTACTTGTACAATACTCTGTTTAAAAAAATCAACAAATACTCAAACCACGACAAAAAATACACCATAATAATGTTTAATGAAATAAAACAACAACTTAGTGCAAGACTAAGTATATTTTGTTACTTTTTATGACCGTCTGGTTTCTAGCCTAAGCGAAACCGGTCGGTCATAAAAATTAAATGATCTCCTTGGTCTTATACAAAGTTGTTGTTTTATTAATTTAATATGCCAAGCCACAGAGTGATTGCTTTCTACGAAAATATAATTATATTTTGATTGTTAAAATATTTAAATAATTAAAATGTACTTTGTTTACACCACTTTTATAAAAATAAATAAATATCTCTACATGTTTCATATTTATTCATATATTCCTGAGGATGAGAGTATTGCTGTCGAAACATGTAGATATTTATTTATTTTTATAAAAGTAGCGTCAACAAAGTACATTTTTAAATATTTAATTAATAATGACGCCACAAAGTTACCAATCGTTTGAAGAAATGTTCAAATATTTATTTATTTAGCAGGAACATGCAGATAAGGAAATAAGGTTGGACTTATTCCTATGGTCTTGATCTTTATTTCCGAGATTATTCCTTGTATAAAAAGACGGTTTAAATAAATGCGGTTAAAACAAAGTTTGATTGATTCATTAGATTATAAATATTGATGACCAAATGAATGCGCTCGAAAGAGATGAGGCTTTACACATGTGTCAACTTGCACAAATATAGTACACTGAACAGATTAACCATCAACTTGAACGTCTTATTTTTATTATTAATATAACATATGGGTACATACATTGTTTACTGTAAAGTTTACATTCTATTACATATTTTAATTAGTAATAATTCCTCAAGGTTCCATATTAGGTCCAATTTTGTATATTATTTATGTATCATTTATTAAATACATTTTTAGACATGTAAAGCACTTTGGGTATGCGGATGATACTGCTTTGGTTATTTCTAGCAGTGATTTGCAAACATGTATGGACTTATTACAAAAAGACTACATTGAACTTTTAAAATGGTCTCATGATTCTGGATTAATTATAAATGCAAAAAAAACTAAATTGATGCACATAAGATCCCCAAATGCAAAGGTATATATTACACCTGAAATAAAAACACATACTTCATAGTTTACACAATGACATTCCAGCGACGTGTACATGTGAAAATGTTGAACTTGTGAAATCATATTCTTTCTGATTGTTTTTAAAAGTGGGATTTACAAATAAATAAGGTTTGTGTACGATTAAGATCAATTGTTAGTAGATTATTTAAATTAAAATTCTTTGTTCCAATCTGTACAATTCGAATAATTTATTTATCATTAGCGGAATCTGTTATAAGGTATGGAATTACAGCCTGGGGATTTTCCTGTAAAACAAACATTAATCATGTTCAATCAGTACAAAATTCACTGGTTAAATTATTAGCTCATAAAAGTTTATACGAACAAAGGCATAATATTCCATACTTTTATCAGAGTCCCAAAATTTTTTCAGTTAGATCCATTCTTTGGTACAAAATTATATTTCAGCACATTAATAACTCTATATTTAATACAAATAGACTAGAGCACAATTACAATACTTGTCTCAATTTTAATGAAGAATTAATGGTTCCTGAGCATAAAAACAAATATGGACAAAAAACTTTAGAACACATGATTCCTAGTTAAGGTTACAATATATATATAAATGTCTATATAAAATAAAAACATATGTAACACACTTAAGGCATAAATATTTTCAAGAATCTTACTAAAAATATTCCTTAAAAAAATAAACAACAGTATAAATATGCTACCCGCTGTAATAAAAAAAAAACTGTATTAAAACTAAACCATTAATAAACACATTGAAAACTTGTCTAGCTGAAATAAGCTATTTGTATTAGAAATAAGGAAATATTATTTTATTTATGATTTTTGCTTTCGTTTATGTTTTTATTTTATTCATTTTTTAAATATATTTTTGCAGGAATATTTTAGAGTAATATTCTTTATAAATATTTATTTTTAGGCTTGTTGCATATGGTGTTTATGTTTTTATTTTATATATTGTTTTTTTTATGTTTTTATTTTACATATTTTCTAACCTTGTCTGTATTTTTTTTTGTTTTAAATAACAAGCTCCCGTTAGACAAACTACAAAAAAGTAGTTTATCGGGACTTTTTGAATTGTATTTTTTTTTCTGTTGTAAAATTAAATAATAAAAAAAATACTTCTCTTCCATTAAAAGCATTTACATGTGGATGGACGAGGAGTGTGCGTTAATGCTTTCATTTGCTAAGAGTTATATAATACTTATGGTGCATTACAAGTATAATCATTACTTATTTATGTAATTCTAGCTAAAGTACCCGACGTTACCCGGGCTTATTAATAGTTTGGAGTAAAGTTTTATAATGCCTAACCCAACCCCAAACCCTACTCCTACTCCCTCCTGCCCTACCCAGTAAATATTGTATGTTTGTTTATGTTTAGATTTAAATTACGGGAGTTCGGCAAAATATATAGAAAAATAAATGATATTGACAGGTAGGCCGGGCTCCTTTTAGCATAATTAGTAATAATAACATATTGTATGTTTAGAGTTAAGAATTGTATTAGAGATTCCCCTGAACATGTTTGGGCCGGGGACCCGTTGATCCCTTTATATAATAAATATCTAAATAAACGTGCTCGAAGGAAGTAGTTCGGGTTAGAGGATAGAACGTGAAGAAACATCTCAAGAATATTTGTGTCATCCATTGACGAGATCGCAATGGCTTGAACATGCTACAAACAAAACTGAATCGCCCGACATCGCCGAGCTGTTCACAGCTCGGCGTTTGGGTATAAATACTTGTAGGCGATTATTTTCAAACCACTCTCGCTTCGACTCTCGTATCATCTCCTGCTCGAACTCTTTCACGTCTCTACGCTCTGACTCACAGCTTCCTGCCTGCTATACTTTGACTATTGTTTGACTTTCGCACATCCTGGACCATCGCCTATTCCCGCCATAGGATATCCGACCTAGAAGAGTTTACCAATTGACAAAAGTAGTCCACACAGAATCTATCCTCGTTACAACGGGACTGTATTCTCGCGGCTACCTGAACCGGGCCCACTACTAAAGCTGCAGACTAGTAGCGGCTACAACGATTTGACCGGCACCCTATTTTACAGTCTATGTACCGGAACCCGAAGCGTCTGGAACAGCGGCACAACGCTTATTGGTAATAGCATTTTAGCCCAAGTTAGTATATGTTTTTATAATATTCATTGTAACGGATTGTTGTAAAATTATATATTTAGAGATCCCTTCTCGTACTATGTTGATCAGACGCGACGGTACGCCAGGTTTTTGTTGATCCGTTAGAATTTGTTGATCCACCCTAATTTGTTGATCTAATACCAAAGCAGGAAAACTTTCATCATATAGATTTTGCTGTAAACCACGGGCATTTTTCCATCTAATATACATTTTACACTTTTTCCCTTTGTTGATCCGTTTTGAATGAACCAATCTGGGTCCTTTGTTTATCAAAGGCGTGCACGTGGTTCTTCACTGCGCTCTTTTGTTGATTTGATTTAAATGAACAAATCAAAGTGCTTTGCTTATCAACTGGTATATCTGGTTCTTAGCGAGCGATTCATTGGATAAACACTACCTCGACGATTTTTTTTGCGAATAACGCACAAAAGTCCCAACTGCTTCTAACTTGGGAGATTCGATCTAAGAGGCAGGTGTAGGTACCGCTGCCCCAGGAACCATTTAATGGAGAACCAACACCTCTGTCATAGGTCTCACCAAGTGGTCAGATTCGTTTGGTGAATTAGTGTGCATTAGGGTGCCTGGGTTCATGGGGGTATTATTTGTCCAGGTGTTAACAGTAGATTATGTATGAAATGATAAATCATTTTTGTATGTGAGTAACCCACAAGAGTTGCAACCACACAAGAGTCCGAACTGCCTTCAACCTGGGAGCTTTAATTTGGGAGACGGGTGTAGGTACCGCGGTCCCAGATTTAATAGATAATCAATCCCCCTATCATAGGTCACCCCAAGTGGTTCGCTAAGTTTTGTAATTTAACAAGGATGTCCAGTTATATGAGGGGTGAGGTTTTTCCAGGTCTTAAGAGGAACGGCTGCGCTGCCTGTTTCATACATAACTTAATTTTGGATTTAAGGCCAAAATAACCATCCAAACTGAATGATGTATTTTTTTTAAAAATTAAAAGTATAGTGAATATCTAGTATGGATGAGAAGTATTTTATTTATTTTGTTTTAAATTATGAAGAATACGCCATGAGAAGAAATCAATTTTCACAATTTTAGTGGCAACTTAGAACATTATTTGAGGGTTTATTGTATTTTTTAAAATTTATTATTATATTTGCGATGTAAATATGATTACGTAAATAAGATTATAAAAACAATACGTTAAAAAAAACGTTTTTTTCGGGTCGATATTGAGACGCCCTGAAGACGCATTCTGGAGAAAAGTCGACGTTAGCACAGTACTTCCGCATCCACACTGCAGAAAAACCCTTCTCGTGTTCCGACTGTGATTATTCATGTTCTCAAAAAAATCTTTAAAATTTCACATGCTTATCCATACTGGAAAAAAACCTTTCTCGTGTTCCGACTGCAACTATTCATGTTCTCAAAAGGGAAATATTAAACTTCACATGCTCACCCATAATGGAGAAAAACCTTCCTCATATCCTGGCACCTCTTGATTAGCATCCTCTTGTCGTGGTGTAATGGGTCATCGTCTCGCTATTAATTTTCTTACGCCGCATAAATTCTTCATTCAAATCCGAGTATTCCGTATGGCGCGGAAAGGCTCGCTCCAGGGACGACTTCCATACCGGCCATGACATCTCATAGTTGTCCAGGTGGTCGTACCTCCAGGGACGACTTCCATACCGGCCATGACTTCTCATAGTTGTCCAGGTGGTCGTACCACTTTCGGGCCGATCCACGCAGCCGCGTCTGCATGAAGAACGCCTTTGAGTATTCGTCCCATCCATGTACCCTTCCAAGGATCTCAATCTTCTGCAGCCACGATAGTGCCGTGACTGATTTGTTCTCCGGATCGAAGAACGGGATAATTTCAGCCTTCACGGTCGTACCACTGTTGCTCGTCGCCGACGAAGTACTCGGTATATCTTGACGGCTGGAACCGGAACTACCATTCCTGAAGTACTTTGCCAACATGCCCTCGAGTTTGGTTGCGAGCAATCTCTCAAACACAGCGCGAGAAGGCTCCATGGAGTCATCCGAATTGCTCGGGGTCGGGCTACGGCTTCGTGACATTTTAAAACTTCGCGCCAAACATTAAAAACAAAATTTGCGGCGGTAGCGTCGTCTGGCTTATTTTCACGCACGATATTGAAATAAATTGCCAAATATAAACGCCTATATCGTAACAATATTCGCACTAAACATAAAGCGTCAATTTCGCACGTGGATGTTTACGTAACACTAAACAAAAACGTCTCTATCGCAGTTCGTATCCACGTAAACAAAACACCAAAACAATAACAAAGCGTCAATTTCGCGCGAGAATGATTATACCAAAATAAACAAAAACAACGTCACTGTCGCAGTCACTTTGGATAAATCCCACTTCTGAATTTATAACAGTGAAATAAAAGCCGTTTTAATAATTTTTGTATTCTCTCAACAACAATCAACAAATGATCCGTATAGAACGAAGTGCGAGAGGGTAGAGAGCGCGGGAAATGGTAGGCTAGCCTGCTATCCTTGTCGGCTGGTCCAATGAGACCACCCGCAAGATATTTCCCGTCAGTGCTCCCAATCGAGGAAGCGCGCCCGGGGTCGGTTGTGGAATACGTTTACAATTTTAATAAAATATCCATACATAAGCAAAAAAAAAAATTACGATCATTCCAGCATTTGAGTTTCCTTTTGTAATTTTTTTTTTAATAACTTTTCTATAGCAGGGTACAATACAGGGAGATAAAGTTAGTTACACGATTAGAGTACCAATACCACACAAGAGTCCCAACTGCTCCCAACATTCTGGAGCAAGTGATACTATGGCATGCCGAATTAAGGTATGTTGTGAGGCTGGTGGCAGAGAGGATGGGAAGGAGATGGTCTAGAGGAAGGTGGGGAAGTACCTGGCTCTTCAGAACTGCTCACAAAACACGGCAAAAGCCATTTAAGCAATTTTATTTGCTTAATTTGTGTTATTTCACAATTTGGCTTAAATTTTTTAAGGAAAGGAGGGAAGTTCTATGCAGGAAAAGGTATAAGGGGCGGCTGTACCTACACCGGCATCCCAAATCGATTCTACTAGGTTGAAAGCAGTTGGGACTCTTGTGCGGTTGGGACTGTTTTGCGATTTTCACACAGAAAAATCATATATTACTTCATATATACGGAGGTGTGTTCAAAGGTAAAGGTGAATTTCGATTTTTTTCGAAAAGTGTTTATTTATTTTTAATTATTAATTATTTTTATTGAAATTTAAAAACCTCATCGTAATATTTAATCATTGAAGAAAATAATATTAACATAACCTAAATGATAGAGGAAACCGGAAAAAAAAGGACAGAAACCAAAAATAATTCAGTCGCATCTGGGACTCGAATCTAGGTCATCTGCCTATCCGGGGCAACGCTCAACCGACTTAGCTAATGAGACAAGTTCAATTTTATGTCATCTTCATCGATATCATATCTCAAATTCAAGATTTGTTAATATTATCTTCCATTTTAAATCACATATTATTGACTTTTTAAGTCTAAAGATGAGTCTCATATAAATAAAATGTCGGATTTAATCTGAGACACTGTTTAAGTTTGCAATTGAGTTCGGATAGAACTTTGTAAACATCATAAAAATAGCTGCCAATAATATGAGATTTAAAATGGAAGATAATATTCACAAATCTTGAATTTGAGATATAATAATAATAATAAATGTTTATTCCGGTATGTGGGGAGGTTAGTGCAGTCCCACACATAAATATATGATATGATATCGATGAAGATGACACAAATTGAACTTGCCTCATTAGCTAAGTCGGTTGAGCGTTGCCCCGGATAGGCAGAGGACCTGGGTTCGAGTCCCAGATGCGACTGAAATATTTTTAATTTCTGTCCTTTTGTCCGGTTTCATCTCTCATTTAGGTTATGTTAATATTATTTTCTTCAATGATTATTTATTTATTCATCAATATCCATTTTCTCCCCTTTAAAGTTATCCCCCTCAGATATAATGCACTTATGCCAGCGCTTCTTCCAATCCTCGAAGCACTTCTGGAATGCGCTTTCGGAATGGCCATCAGCTCGTTCTTCGATTCTGGCTTTATCTCATCAATTGGGTTTCCATTGGGATGATTGGGCTTTGGTTTCGACGTCATAAGCATATACCCACGTTTCATCACCAGTTATGACCCTTTTGAGCAAATCTGGATCGTCGTTGACGTCAATCAACAACTCCTGAGCGATACTAATGCGTCGTTACTTTTGCTCAAAATTTAGCAATTTCGGAACAAACTTTGCTCCCACACGTTTCTGCCCAAAACATTCGAGAAAATTGCATGGCATGAGCCGATTGATATGCCAACATCCTCTGCAACTTCCCTAATAGTGATTCGACGATTTTCAAAACCATTTTCTTCACTGTTTCGATGTTTTCTTCGTTTGTTGACGTGGTTGTAACGCCAGGCCTCTCATCGTCATTAACATCTTCTCGGCCTTCTGTAAATCGCTTGTACCATTTATAAACACTTTTTTGAGACAAAGTAGACTCGCCGAATGCCACAGTCAACATTTTAAGTGCGTTGGAGCACTTTATTCCATTTTTAACCCAAAATTTAATGCATATTCTTTGATCCATTTTTTTTCAAAAGTAAAAAATCGAAGAACACAAAAAACGTGACTAACATTTCTAGTTGTCAAAAACAAACCACTAATCCAAAATGGCTGATAATGCTAACATATGATAAACATATGTGTACCAACATAACAAAAAAAATCGATAATCGAAAATTCAAAATTCACCTTTTCTTTTGAACACACCTCGTACTCTACTGTTAACACCTGGAAAAATCTCACCCCCATGAACCCGGATACACCTGCTAATTCACCAAACGAATCTAACCACTTGGTGAGACCTATGACAGAGGTGTTGGTTATCCATTAAACGGTTCCCGGTACCGCAGTACCTACACCCGCCTCCCAAATCAAATCTACCAGGTTGAAAACAGTTGGGACTATTGTGCAGTTGGGAATTTTGTGCGAATTTCTCATAAAAAAATCATTTCATACAAACTCTACTGTTAAGACCTTTACGAACTTAACCCCATGAACCCGGGCACCCTGCTAGGTCACCAAACATAGCGAACCACTTGCGGTGACCCATAGTAGAGGTGTTACTTATCCATTAAATTTCGGGGCGGCGGTACCTACACCCGCCTTTCATATTGAATTTCCCAGGTTGAAAGCATTTGGGACTCTTGTGCAGTTGGGACTCTTGTGCGGTTGGAACTCTTTGGCGATATTCACATAGAAAAATCATATGTCATTTCATACATACTCTACTGTTTAGACCTGAACAAACCTCACCCGAATGAACACGGGCATCCCTGCTAAGTCACCAAACATCGCGAACCACTTGAGGTAACCTATGGCAGAGGTGTTGGTTATCCATTAAATGGTTTCCGGGGCGGTGCTGCCTACGCTTGCTTTCCAAATTGAATCTCCCAGGCTAGAAGCAGTTGGGACTCCTGTGTGGTATTCACAAAAAAAAAAATCATCTAGATAGTTTTTATCCAATGAATCGTTCCCGGGGCGGCGGTACCTATACTCGCTAAGAACCAAATATACCAGTTGATGAGCCAAGCATTCAGATTGGATCATTTAAATCGTATAAACAAATGAGCACAGTGAAGAACCAGGTAGACGCCTTTGTTAAACAAAGCGCCCTGATTGGTTCATTCAAATCGGATCAACAAAGGGAAAAAGTGTAAAATGTATATTCGATGGAAAAATGGAGGTGGTTTACAGCAAAATCTATATGAGGAAAGTTGATCTTTTGGATCAACGTATTTCGTTAAAAGATCAACAAATGTGAGTGGATCAACAAATTCTAACAGATCAACAATATCCTGGTGTACCGTCAACTATGATCAACATAGTACGGGAAGGGATCTCTATATATATATGTATATATATCGTAACTCTGTATAATTCTTTAGTTATTATATTTACCCTGACGAGGCTTATCTAAGCGAAACCGGTTGTCATAAGAATATAATAAATTCGTGGTTTATCAGTTGAGGTTACCCACCACTTTACCGCCCCGGTATAAGTAACATATGGTTACTCCTTCAGGGTGCACGTCAAGGACTCTAATTTTTTTAGTTGAACGAAGCTAAAGATGTGAATGATTCTATACCCCCAAGTGTCCCTGCATAGCTTAGAAGGAGATTAGTAAAAATACTCATCCCAGATTGGTTGGTTCATTATACTTACGGTGGGAAAAAAATACTCTTATAAACATAGTAGCTCTCCTCTGCACGTCCGTAGTCCGTAGATAACCAAGTGGGACGTGGAGGAATACCAACATCAAAAAAATCAAAAGGGTATAAAATAAACAAGATGAGAATACTTAGAACAAACCGTCGCTAGGGGCAGTCCCTCTGAAACAGTGCCAGGGGATTCTTGTCCCCGCCACCACTCCCAGGAGACATTTCGCCAGTCGTCAGGGATTGAAAACTGTGATTGGGAGAGAGGGTAAAAATACCCAAAGATCCTGGGGATATGGAGGGGTCCGGACGGTTGGGAACGTACCACTGAGTTGGGGAGACGAGATGGTCGTCACCATCAAGGGTGACACCACTCCCTAAAAGGGAAGGAGGACAGAACATAATAAAAATGTTTTTGAGTTCATTTCGATTGAATATCTGAAAATGTTTTTGAGTTCTACATAAAGAAAAAATGTCGTAGCTAAAAAAAAACAAAACTAATGATAGGGAAAGAAAAAAGTAAAGAAAATAATAACAGTAGAGGCATTATTGTAAAATGAAAAGTTTTAAGTTAATTTAAAAAAAAAAAAAAAAAAATATATATATATATATATATATATAGATATCCCCTCTCGTACTATGTTGATCAGACGCGACGGTACGCCAGGAATTTGTTGATCCGGAGGAATTTGTTGATCCACCCTAATTTGTTGATCCAATACCAAAGCAGGCATATAAACGTTGATCCAAAAGATCAACTTTCGTCACATAGATTTTGCTGTAAACCACGCCCATTTTTCCATCACATATACATTTTACACTTTTCCCTTTGTTGATCCGATTTGAATGAACCAATCAGGACGTTTTGTTTATCGAAGGCGTGCACGTGGTCCTTCACCGTGCTCATTTGTTGATACGATTTAAATCAGAGTGCTTTGCTTATCAACTGGTATATCTGGTTCTTAGCGAGTATGGGTACCGCCGCTCCGGAACGATTCGTTTGATAATACTACCTCGACGATTTTTTTGCAAATACCGCACAAGAGTCCCAACTGCTTCTAACTTGGGAGATTCAATTTCGGAGGCAGGTGTAGGCATCGCCACCCAGGAAACATTTAATGGATAACCAACACCTCTTGGTGTTGGTTATCCATTTTTGGTGACTTAGCAGGGTGCCCAGGTTCATCCAGGTGAGATTTGTACATGTCTTAACAGTAGAGTATGTATGAAATGATGTATGATTTTTCTATGTGAATACCGCACAAGAGTCCCAATCGCACAAGAGTCCCAATCGCACAAGAGTCCCAACCGCACAAGAGTCCCAACTGCTTTCAACCTAGGACTTTTAATTTGAAAGGCGGGTGTAGGTACCACCGCCCCAGGATTTAATGGATAAGCAACACTTCTACCATAGGTCACCCCAAGTCTTTGTAAAGTTTGGTGACTTAGCAGGGGTGTCCGGGTCCATGGGGGGTTAAGTTTGTGCACGTCTTAACAGTAGAGTTTGTATGAAATGATATATGATTTTCCAATGAGAATTCCGCACAAAAGCCCCAAATGCACAAGAGTCCCAACTGCACAAGAGTCCCAACTGCTTTCATCCTGGGAAATTAAATTTGAAAGGCGGGTGTAGGTATCGCTGCCACGGGATTTAATGGATAAGCATCACCTATACCATAGATCACCCCAAGTCGTTTGCTAAGTTTGGTGACTTAGCAGGGGTGTCCGGGTCCGTGGGGGGTTAAGTTTGTGCAGGTCTTAACAGTAGAGTTTGTACGAAATGATGTATGATTTTTCTATGTGAATACCGCACAAAAGTCCTAACTGCACAAGAGTCCCAACTGCTTTTAACCTGGTAGATTTGATTAGGGAGGCAGGTGTAGGTACCGCTGCCCCGGGAATCATTTAATGGATAACCAACACCTCTGCCATAAATCACATCAAGTGGTTCGCTATGTTTGGTGCCTTAGCAGGGGTGCTCGGGTTCATTGGGGTTAAGTTTGTGCACGTCTTAACAGTAGAGTTTGTATGAAATGATATATGATTTTCCAATGAGAATTTCGCACAAAAGTCCCAACTGCACAAAAGCCCCAACTGCACAAGAGTCCCAACTGCACAAGAGTCACAACTGCTTTCATCCTGGGAAATTAAATTTGAAAGGCGGGTGTAGGTACCGCTGCCACGGGATTTAATGGATAAGCATCACCTAAACCATAGATCACCCTAAGTCGTTTGCTAAGTTTGGTGACTTAGCAGGGGTGTCCGGGTCCGTGGGGGGTTAAGTTTGTGCAGGTCTTAACAGTAGAGTTTGTACGAAATGATGTATGATTTTTCTATGTGAATTCCGCACAAAAGTCCCAATTGCACAAGAGTCCCAACCGCACAAGAGTCCCAACTGCTTTCAACCTGGTAGATTCGATCTAGGAGGTAGGTGTAGGTACTGCTGCCCAGGGAACCATTTGATGGATAACCAACACCTCTGTCATAGGTCTCACCAAGTGGTTAGATTCGTTTGGTGGATTAGCAGGGGTGTCCGGGTTCATGGGGGTTAAGTTTGTGCACGTCTTAACAGTAGAGTTTGTATGAAATGATATTTGATTTTTCTATGAGAATTCCGCACAAAAGTCCCAATTGCACAAGAGTCCCAACCGCACAAGAGTCCCAACTGCTTTCAACCTGGTAGATTCGATCTAGGAGGCAGGTGTAGGTACCGATGCCCGGGAACCATTTAATAGATAACCACACCTCCGTCATAGGTCTCACCAAATGGTTAGATTTGTTTGGTGAATTAGCAGGGTGCCCGGGTTCATGGGGTTAAGTTTACGCCCGTCTTAACAGTAGAGTTTATGAAATGATATATGATTTTTCTACGAGAATTCCGCACAAAAGTCCCAATTGCACAAGAGTCCCAACCGCACAAGAGTCCCAACTGCTTTCAACCTGGTAGATTCGATCTAGGAGGTAGGTGTAGGTACCGCTGCCCAGGGAACTATTTGATGGATAACCAACACCTCTGTCATAGGTCTCATCAAGTGGTTAGATTCGTTTGGTGAATTAGCAGGGGTGCCGGGTTCATGGGGGTTAAGTTTGTGCACGTCTTAACAGTAGAGTTTGTATGAAATGATATTTGATTTTTCTATGAGAATTCCGCACAAAAGTCCCAATTGCACAAGAGTCCCAACCGCACAAGAGTCCCAACTGCTTTCAACCTGGTAGATTCGATCTAGGAGGCAGGTGTAGGTATCGCTGCCCGGGAACCATTTAATAGATAACCACATCTCTGTCATAGGTCTCACCAAGTGGTTAGATTCGTTTGGTGAATTAGCAGGGGTGCCCGGGTTCATGAGGGTTAAGTTTTTGCACGTCTTAACAGTAGAGTTTGTATGAAATGATATATGATTTTTCTATGAGAATTCCGCACAAAAGTCCCAACCGCACAAGAGTCCCGACTGCACAAGAGTCCCAACTGCTTTCAACCTGGTAGATTCGATCTAGGAGGCAGGTGTAGGTACCGCTGCCCAGGAACCATTTAATAGATAACCACACCTTTGTCATAGGTCTCACCATGTGGTTAGATTAGTTTGGTGACTTAGCAGGGGTTCATGGGGGTTAAGTTTGTGCAGTCTTAACAGTAGAGTTTGTATGAAATGATATTTGATTTTTTCTATGAGAATTCCGCACAAGAGTCCCAACTGCACAAGAGTCCCAACTGCACAAGAGTCCCAACTGCTTTCAAACTGGTAGATTCGATCTAGGAGGCAGGTGTAGGTACCGCTGCCCGGGAACCATTTAATAGATAACCACACCTCCGTTATAGGTCTCACCAAATGGTTAGATTTGTTTGGTGAATTAGCAGGGTGCCCGGGTTCATGGGGTTAAGTTTACGCCCATCTTAACAGTAGAGTTTATGAAATGATATATGATTTTTCTATGAGAATTCCGCACAAAAGTCCCAACTGCACAAAAGTCCCAACTGCACAAGAGTCCCAACTGCTTTCAACCTGGTAGATTCGATCTAGGAGGTAGGTGTAGGTACCGCTGCCCAGGGAACCATTTGATGGATAACCAACACCTCTGTCATAGGTCTCACCAAGTCTCACCAAGTGGTTAGATTCGTTTGGTGAATTAGCAGGGGTGCCGGGTTCATGGGGGTTAAGTTTGTGCAAGTCTTAACAGTAGAGTTTGTATGAAATGATATTTGATTTTTCTATGAGAATTCCGCACAAAAGTCCCAATTGCACAAGAGTCCCAACCGCACAAGAGTCCCAACTGCTTTCAACCTGGTAGATTCGATCTAGGAGGCAGGTGTAGGTACCGCTGCCCGGGAACCATTTAATAGATAACCACACCTCCGTCATAGGTCTCACAAAATGGTTAGATTTGTTTGGTGAATTAGCAGGGTGCCCGGGTTCATGGGGTTAAGTTTACGCCCGTCTTAACAGTAGAGTTTATGTATTGATATATGATTTTTCTATGAGAATTCCGCACAAAAGTCCCAATTGCACAAGAGTCCCAACCGCACAAGAGTCCCAACTGCTTTCAACCTGGTAGATTCGATCTAGGAGGTAGGTATAGGTACCGCTGCCCAGGGAACCATTTGATGGATAACCAACACCTCTGTCATAGGTCTCACCAAGTGGTTAGATTCGTTTGGTGAATTAGCAGGGGTGCCGGGTTCATGGGAGTTAAGTTTGTGCACGTCTTAACAGTAGAGTTTGTATGAAATGATATTTGATTTTTCTATGAGAATTCCGCACAAAAGTCCCAATTGCACAAGAGTCCCAACCGCACAAGAGTCCCAACTGCTTTCAACCTGGTAGATTCGATCTAGGAGGCAGGTGTAGGTACCGCTGCCCGGGAACCATTTAATAGATAACCACACCTCCGTTATAGGTCTCACCAAATGGTTAGATTTGTTTGGTGAATTAGCAGGGTGCCCGGGTTCATGGGGTTAAGTTTACGCCCGTCTTAACAGTAGAGTTTATGAAATGATATATGATTTTTCTATGAGAATTCCGCACAAAAGTCCCAACTGCACAAAAGTCCCAACTGCACAAGAGTCCCAACTGCTTTCAACCTGGTAGATTCGATCTAGGAGGTAGGTGTAGGTACCGCTGCCCAGGGAACCATTTGATGGATAACCAACACCTCTGTCATAGGTCTCACCAAGTGGTTAGATTCGTTTGGTGGATTAGCAGGGGTGTCCGGGTTCATGGAGGTGAGATTTGTCCAGGTGTTAATAGTAGAGTTTGCATGAAATGATATATGATTTTTCTATGAGAATTCCGCACAAAAGTGCCAACCGCACAAGAGTCCCAACTCCCTTCAACCTGCGAGATTCAATTTGATCGTTTTTAATTTAATTTAAAAATTTATTTTGAAAATATATTTTTTTTAATATTATATTTCAGAGTATTTTAAGTAGATGGGCCAAAACTTTTTTTTAAATCACCGCTAGCCCCCAAATAATTGTTAAAGGTGCATCTAAAAACGCAAAAAATCAATTCGTTTAAGGGCCTCTATTTCATAACGTAATAGAAAAATGGATAAATTACTTTTAATACGATATAGATATACATACTAGATATTTACTATACTTTTTGATTAAAAAAATATCATTAGTCTTAGGTGAGTATTTTGGCCTCAAATCCAAAATTAAATTTTGTTTGAAACAGGCCGCGCAGCCGTTCCCCTTAACAATCAAGTATGTATGAAATGCTGTATGATTTTTCTATGCGTATACTGCACAAGAGTCCCAACTGTTTGCAACTTAGGAAATTGAATTTAGGAGACGGGTGTAGGTACCGCCACCCCGGGAATCATTTAATGGATAACCAACACCTCTGCTATAAGTCACTCCAAGTGATTCGCTAAATTTGGTGATTTCGCAAGGGTGCTCAAGTTTATGGGGTGAGGTTTGGCCTCCCCAACCAGACTCTTTCGACCCATCATTGCCTAGTACCAGTGACAGTGGGATGGATGGATTCATACGTCACTCCTGGACGCACTGACCCCCAGATTCGTACCCACCCCTCATAACTTTTTCTTGCCCTGAACTTCCTTCCTTTCCCTTAAAATACCTTCCACACAACATCCCCAAATATGATATTGGCCTTGCATATATGTAGACTTAAAGTAAAAAAAATCTGGAGCCAGTATATATGTTGTGTTAATTGACTAAATTGTAAAATAACACAAATTAATCAAATGAAATTGCTTAAATGGCTTTTGCCGTGTTTGCCCAGATATGAATAGCCAGGTACTTCCTCACCTTCCTCTACCCATCAGCCTCACAACATACCCCATTTTGGGGTACAAAAGTCTTACTTGCTCGAGCGGTGCTCACATGAATAAAAGTGAGTTAGGTACGCTATAATTTGTTTTCATTATTTAATGTTCAAACGATGAAACAGTTTTACTAAAATTTATAATAAAAATAAAACCGTGCAAAATATATTTTTAAAAATAAGTTTAAAAAAATGATTATTAAATAATGTTGGCGATAAACCGTTTTACTAAAATTTATAATAGAAAAAAACGTGGAAAAATATTTAAAAAGAAAAATTAATAAAATCGGCACAAGTTGGATTTGACCTGTAACCACCGTAACTAATCAATAATTTGGTGACCGACGTAACCGCTCACCTAGTTGTCTGGTGGTAAAAATTGCTAATTTTAGCTATTTATACTGATTAATTGTTATTTTTGTGAAAAATCGTTTATTATAAATTTATTGTTTGAAGACTGTACGATATATGATTTTGTATAAAAATTGCTTGAAATGGCTTACGCCGTCTTTGGTGACCAGATCTGAATAACCAGGTACTTCCCCATCTTCCTCTAACCAATCTCCTTCTCATCTCTTCTGCCATCAGCCGCACAACATATTCCAATTTAAATAATAATAAAAAAATTTAAGTAATAAATTTTAACAAAATTGTTTTAAGTTTACCATATATAACTAACTAATCATCATGCCGTTTCTGCGGGGTTAGGCAGAGAGAAAAGACCGCCACACAATTCTGTCTTGGCACACACTCCTTGCTTCGTTCATATTCATACATCTTATACATACTCTTCTGTTATTCAGATTGATATGGCCCGACTCAAGTATTTAGTCGTATCATTTAGTATCAATATTACGTCCAAGATGAACAATCAACTTCATCAATGAGGAGAGAAATTAATTTGATCTCCTTTGAAGGCTTAATGTAATTTATTAGCTGAACGAAAAAATATTAACAAATCTCAAATGAAACATTAAACAAAAAAACCACATCGTAATGACGGCGTGGAATAATACCTACTTACATAAAACTTAGATAATGCAAATTTGAACGGAAATTTTGAAAAATTTTGTTGCGGAAACAAAGGAACGGAATAATAATATGAACCTTTTTAATCACAAATATCTCTTTTATTGAGTTAGGCTAGAAATAATCTAGTTTTAAATAAAATTCAAACTATGTTTTATCGGCGATATCAAACATATTTTTTACGCGAAAGAAACAACCTTCTAATGAGCGATTAATTGTACTATTTTCTCTTACATTAAAAAAAGCTTATAGTTTAACCCAATATAATACTAAAAAAAATAATTACGTAGGTATAGAAAAAATATGTTTTCTACTTACAACAATCCTATAACTTTTTTTTAACTCTTTTTATCAAAAGCATTCACTTGTGAATGGAGAGGAACTCACACTAATAAGTAGGTACCTTATTGGAATATAAATACCAAATAGATATGAAATTTATAAAAATAAAAATAAGTTTCTTATGCTGACAATTTGTAATTCTAATAATTAATATTAATTGCACTAATTAATATAAATTCCAATTGTTAAGTGTTTTAGTGAATTCAACATTTAATTCCTAACTTTTATTTTATTTATACCATCCCCTTTATAGAATATTATAAAATATCTGAATTTTAACAATTTTCTACCACCTTACAAACTGTTCTTTCGTTGCTCAAGTTGACAAAAATGTGTATAGTCTTTCCAACGCATACACACACTATTTGAAAGAAGAGAGACCTCATAATTATTGTATCGCTCCACACCATCTCGCCCGCTACAAGCGGGCGACTACCGTGGATTTTAGGGAATTCCCTTATAAAGTAGAGTTCAATTTCTGAACAACGGTTATTTGCTCAACGCCGAGAAACGCTGGCGGCTTGAATGTGGGACTGAGAGAATTCGTAGATTTGCGTTCTCTTTCCATGTGATGACCCCCCCCCCCCTTCTCCCCGCCCGGCCCAAACCACGTTCAAAATCTTCGTTGTACCTACATACATATTGATTTCTGGATCAACCTGTATCTAGAAACTGAATACACATTCATTTCTAGATCAACATGTATCTAGAAACTGAGAATACATCAAACGGAGCAACGAAAGGAGAATAAATTAGTAAAACATATATGATCAACTTGTATCTAGAAACTGAATACACATTCATTTTAGATCAACTTGTATCTAGAAACTGCGAATACATCAATCGGAACAACGAAAGGAGAGTAAATGAATAAAAAATAAATTGAACGTATGCTCAAGGAGAATAAATGAATAAAAAATAAATTGAACGTATGCTCAAGTCGGTGCTTGAAAATAGACTAAGATTAATTTGAAGAAACTCAAATTAGCTGATCTAACAGACAATGAAATCTCTATACATTTACTTTATTTTATTTATTAAACTTTAAATAGTTCCACTTCATGCGGTCTAATATAAACTTATGTATTTTTACGTATTGCTTATTTCCAATACTTAATGCATACATAATTTTTATATCCTACTCTCAATATTCTTAATTTAGGTACCTATTTTTTTTTTTAATTCAGTGTTTACTAAGCTATATACAAATTGATGCCTTTATAGGTACTGTAACAGTAAACAATTTTGTGTTTGGGATTTTTTTTTCCTAATATCTTCTTTCTTTCTTGTATGGTATGTGTGGAAGTTTTTATTGTAATACAGTTTGTCTCTAAAGTAAGGTGGTTGTAAATTGTTAATATTCTATTTTTTTATATTCTATAAAGGGGACTGTATTAGAAATTAAGTGTTTTATTATTTAAAACAATTAATAATTAGAATTAATATAAATTAATACAATTAAAAGTTGACAGCGTAAGATAATTAAAAGGTTTTTATCTAATTCTCATCTATATTTGGTATTTATATACCAAGAAGTGTAAATTCGTCTCCGTTTACAAGCGAATGCTTTTGATACAATATAACAGTACAAAAAGGTCATGGGATTGTTTTTAGTAGGAAACACATTTTTCTTATAACTACATAATTATATTTTTTAATATTATCTTGGATTAAACCATAAAATATTTGATTATATAATTAATAATGACTCCACAAAGTTATCAATCATTTGAAGAAAACATAAAATATTTTTTTAATATATGAGAAAATATCACAATTACTCGCTCATTAGAAGATTTCGCGTAAAAATAATTTTTGATATCGCCAATAAAACACAGTGTTAATAAAACTATATTATTTCTAACCTACCTCAATAAAACAGATGCTTGTGATTAGAAAGGTTCATATTATTATTTCGTTGATAAAGTTAATTGTTCATCTTTGAACGGAATATTTTTATTCCTTTGTAACTTATACGATTGTTAAAAACAATTACCACATATTTTTTTAACAGAATAAATTATCCAAAATAATACCATCTTATCATTTTGAATAAGAGAAATTGTTCTCAAATTAAATGCATTTTGTCAGCGAGCTAAAGGTGATATTTAAAAAGCAACAACGCCAGCGGCTGGACTGTAGGACTGAGAGAATTCGTAGGTTAGCGTTCTATTTCCGTGTGACGAACTCCCCCCCCCCTCTCTCCCCGCACGCCTCAACCCATGTTTACAATCTTCGTCGTACCTACATACATATTCATTTCTAGATCAACTTGTATCTAGAAACTGAGAATACATCAAACGGAGCAACGAAAGGAGAATAAATTAGTAAAAAAAACCTATCAACTTGTATCTAGAAACTGGGAATACATCAAACGGAGCAACGAAAGGAGAATAAATTAATAAAACATATATGATCAACTTGTATCTAGAAACTGCGAATACATCAATCGCAGCAACGAAAGGAGAGTAAATGAATAAAAAATAACCGTTAAACTGGAGCAAATTTCTTATATTTTGATGACGAACATACCGACTGGGGTCAGTTGCAAACTGACAACCTTGGTAATGATTAAGGCACTGTTGCCAACTCGTGCAGATGTATTCGACCGGATCCCAGATAAACGGTGTTAAAGGTAGATCAACAAAGGTCATGTAAATCTTACTAGATCAACATACTACGGGAAGAGGTGATTATATATATATATATATATAATATATATATATATAATAAATATATATATATATATATATTAACATAAACAAAAAATATATATATATATATACATAAACACCTCTTCCCGTAGTATGTTGATCCAGTAAGAAGTTATTATTTTATTTATTTATTTGAGTTTTTAATCCAGCAGATATTAGCCTATGCTGATATTAAAATGATGCGCCTTAGTATTTAGGTATTTGAATTCGTGGCACTGCTGCGTTGTTTGCTGACTGTAAGTCAATGGAGTGAAAGCTACGTAATTAGGGTCAATCAAACAATAAGTTTTCGCTTCCTTTCAGCCTTCTATTTCTTCAATTCCAAACACGAAACACTACGACTGTCACCCCGATTAATTTATACAAACTTAAACTTGCAGTTGTTGACTACAAGCGGAAGAGATACGCCGATAGATGTGTGTTGTAGGCGTGTTCGTGTGATCTGAATAAGGTCAATGTTTCCTTACTTCTGGTGAAATTGATCAAACATTTGAAATTCTTTTTTGAACAGAATATGAATTTCAGTGGCCTGTGTCTGAATCCTACGAGTCGAGAGGTCTTGAGTAAACTGTCAACATCATTATTTTCCTAAATTGCTGTAGATCAACACCGCTGGGTATTATCTATCTGTTCCGTGACTAGCAGAGGCGTAGGAAGTAGGAACCCTGTACCTTGTACCTAGTGATTGCAATCCCGCACAGTTTTCAATCACGATGGATCCGCGCAAAAAAATTTCGAATCCCGTAGGATTGAATTTTCAATATAAATTTATTATATATTTGCCATTAAAAACATTTTTTGTTTGCGCTTAATCATCAAAAATTAAAATCATAAATATATAATCCTTGTAACCCTGTTGACAGGAAATAAAAAAATAACTACTTACAAATCTTCCGTTACATTATTAAATCAATAAGCAAATAAAAAAAGCTCAATTAAAATCTGTCTTACTTATTCGCATAGATATTACGAGTAATATCATAATAACAATGAATGGTTAAATGTTTTATCATAATAACGATTAATGATTAAATGTGTTATGACAATAACAATTAATGATTAAATGTGTTATCATAATAATAATTAATGATTAAATGTGTTATCATAATAACAATTAATGATTAAAAGTGTTATCACAATAACAATCAATGAATAAATGTGATATCACAATAACAATTAATGATTAAATGTATTATCATAATAACAATTAATGATTAAATGTGTTATCATAATAACAATTAATGAGTAAATGCGTTATATGTGCATATTTTAACAATAGTTATTAAAAACTATTATTATTATTATCTTAAGAAACAGACGATATTCAACGTCTCATCTCCCAATCTGCCACTCAAAGACCTACCTTATATACGAGTATATATCCAGCGCCTAAAAAGGTCGCTCAGCTTCTACGCTTGCTGGCGTTACGGTCATTAAGCAATTATAGGCCATACTGTTGCCTGTTACTCCATCACTTTCGTAGGTTGACATTTCCTACTTCAATGGTTTTTCAAAATAGGTACTTGTCATCTAGCACCTTCTTTATCTCCCTTTTCTTATCTTTCTGAACTTTACTTTCTATTTCTTCTTTCAACGACAGAATAGTAGATTATTGCAAATCGTCATCAGATTCAGATTCTTCATCTCCAGATTCATTGTTTTCCTCAATCTTACAAATTCTTTTCATAGAACGTAATATTATTTCTATTGTAAGTAAATCTCGCAAGTCCCGCGGATCCTTCAGTAATAAGTACGAGATCCCGCATGCCCCTAAAATAGTGTGAGATTGCAATCCCTACTTGTATCTACTTTCAAAAGCCCTGTCTACAGTCTAGACGCATGCAGAGTTCTGGCGATCGAGGCACTTCCAAACTAATTTATTTTTTTACAGACGAACGGGCAAACGAAATCAATTATTAATAATAATAATATTATGATGTTTTGTATAGCGCCGTTTTTTGAAAAAAATCACTTCAAGGCAGTGTACAAATGTTTTTCTAATGCTCCGTCTTATCACTAACTATACAATGTCTATTATAACAACTTATGGCGAACATATTGCATCCACGAGTTCATCGATCAGTAATATAAAACTATACGTACAATCAGGCCCGGCCCTGATCCAAACGCCGCCTGGCGCAGGTAAAATTTTTGCGTTCTGTCAACAAATTGTTAACCAAATAAAAGAGAAACAGAGGACATCTCAATAATAATAGGATTCCCCTTTGTAAGAATAAATTATATTAAAACATTCATATAATTTATTATATGAATGGGAGTCAAGGTGAGGACCCGGTGCGGGGATCGTGAACCGTCGTTCAATCGAGCCGGATCACTGAACCGGATCATTACAGAGAGCTGATCTTAGTGATCCTGCTCGCTAAGCCGACCCGATTCGCCCACTACTAGTGTCACAGAGTCAGGACGGAGCTAATCAGGTGCGACAATTTTTCAATTGAATAAACCACCAGTTAACTAACTTAAAAATGTAAGTTGGTACAAAATCTTGTTAAAAAAATTTGATGCCACAGTTTTTGTGGCTTATCGAAGGAAGGACGCAAGCATATTTATGGAACAATATAATGTTTTTTAGTTCAATGACTCGTTCGTTATTTTGGCAGTCAACCCTTCAAATATTCAGATACTTCAAAAAGTACTGTAAGACCGATGGGTAGATTAAGATAAACAGAAAACATTACACAAAGCAAATTAACGCGTATATGAAAGAAATTTAAAAAATAAGTAAGATATATTTTCTTTAAAAGAACGTGCTTTATTTTTTTGTAAATTGCTTTGAAGTTTACCATGTATCTAGAAATATATTAAAAAAATGAAAAAGGAACAAGGTTTGCTAAGATGGCGACGTTTTTTTCCAGTTCCGATTAAAAATATAGGTAGATATCTATATTTAATTTAGTAACTACCTAACTAATTAACCATCACGCCGTTTCACCGCAAGGGTAGGCAGAGATGACGGATCACCGAACAACTCCGTTTTGGCACACACTCCTTACTTCATTCACATTCATACATCATCCCATACATACTCTCCTGTTTTTTGACAAGTTTCAGAAGCAAAGGTCCCCTCATCAGGATAAATAATATACTAAAAACAATGACAAGCATAGGCAAATAATAAGCAAATAGAACAAATTACAAACCTAAACAAAAATTTACAATAAGTTTTGAAAGCAGAAAAGTAATTAATTAAAAATATAAAAATAATTGAAAAAAATATATTATTGCAAATTATTAAATGATAAATTTATATTAGTAATTTAAAAAATATATATATATGAAAATAAGAAGGCATAACAAAATAAAATAATAATAGTTTTTATTATTAAAATTTATATTAATAATATTATAAATACAGTTATTAATGCGACAATAAATTTAAGAGATAATTATTAATACAATTAATAAAGAAAGAGTGGCAAAATAAAGACAAAACCCATTCTGCTTTATTGAAAAGCAAACCCACAGTCAGCAGATAAGTTTGCATAAAAAAACATATGTCGGTTGTCAGTCACTTCTGAAGTGGTTCAATGAAACTGGTTTAAATCGGATCGATGGTAAATGATTGATTATCTACTTCAATGCCATTTTAATTTTCACACTATTTCAACTTTTTTATACTTTACCACTGACAGCACGGGCAATATTCATAGCATGTATCTGTCAATATAAATATATATGTTACTTGTAAAGAGGTCTCTAGTTATAAGCCACAGTTGTAAGTCACATAGCAGTATTGTGAATTGACCCACTTGGTCATAAATACGTATTAGTCATAAGTACACTAGTTATGTCATAAGTCTTAGTTGTATGTCACTAGATATAAGTCATAAATGCAAGTCACTAATTATAAGTCCTAGTATTTAGTTGCTAGCTATAAGTCTCAAGGCGGGTTTCCTGCGAATGTTTTGTCGAAACATTAGAACAAATTAGTAATGTTTTGTTAATTGTTTGAATAAAAAAACCATATAAATGTCAAAGAATGTTTTTTATCACAATCCTTTAGAAAGTTCTGAATATGGGGGCTGTAATGCTATTAGAAATAGTAGACAAAATAAAGGAATACATAAAGAGTCAAATAAAATATTATTATTACTGATACATAAGCAAACTTCTTATAATAATCATTATAATCTCGGCAATTTCGCTCAGTACACATAACCTAAAAAACCCGTCCGATTTATTCTTTGACTGACGGTGGTTGTAAAAGTGAAACAAACCTTTACCCCACTTCACCTCTTCGCCTGCGTAGGGAATGTTTTCCATCGGTGACGGAAATCAAAAATATTATGTATGCATACACAAATGTGTACGGTAACGCCCCTTTGTTTTGTGTTTTGTGTAAATGTTTTCAAAAAACATTCACAGGAGGCTTTAATCGCAGTCATTAATTATACATTTTAGCTGTAAGTTATTTATTTTATTTATTCATATTAAGAAGTTTTGGTACAGAATTTAAATGATTTTCGACTACCGTATA
>JAHDVE020001363.1:0-78149 GCA_022606495.2 Halesus radiatus
TCTCGGTATAAATCTCGTTTGGATCGTTTAGTACTAGTATGAGCCGTTTGGGCTTTATTGGTGCTCTTATCTGAAGGGCCAGACCCTCGCCGTTAAGTTATAAAGATCCCGTTTACACTTTACAATAACATCTTGTAAAAAGCAGGTCCGGCCTCTTATGCAGGCACAATTGGAGCAGGTTGAGCGGTAATTTGCTGAGGCGTCCTATTTGACAAGCTATTTACCTAATAACTGTTTAATTGTAGTCCTCGACTTCTTTACATACTAACGCCATGCAATGGGAGGTAATGCAAAAGCATGTGTTTTCGGTTTGAGAATTTGATGGCCTAGAAATATCATAGATGATTTAATTAAATATTGCAAGTAGAACACACCTTGGCCTTTCGTTTAACCGGGCATTTTTTGGTGTGTCTTTTTATAAGCCTAGAAAAAAAAGGATCAGACATTAAAAACATCTTTAAAGCGCAAACTCTCCTACTTACGAACCCCCTATTTACCTATATTACCTCCGATATTGTCGTATTGTTCATTGTGGTAAATTAAGTTTTTTATAATTTCTTCAAATGCTTTGTAATTTAATTTTTTTTTTTAATAAGTTTTTTAGATTATGACCGTAAAACATTTTAATAATTATGTCTGAGCTTTACAGAATAGAATAAAACACGAATTTCGGTGATGGATTTTTTGCGTTAATCGAAACATGCGGCCGATTTTAGCGGGAATCTCAACCTTGTCGCCACCTGCATAAGGAGCGCGTGATTTCGTTGGAATTTTAGCCGGTGAATCGCCTTAATTGAAAAAAATATATATTTTGGACGTGCGTTGGAGAGGAATCGAACCCTTATAATTCCCGACTTATAGTCTGTGTACTCCACGGCCGAACAGGCGGCGGTAATATCGAGCAACGTAGCGCCATAACATAAACAGTAATAAGTATAAATGAAAAATTAGTAAAAGCCCCTACAGACGATCCGACTTGCAGAACCCAACAAGCATAGAGGTAGAGTGGGGGAAGTCAGGTGCTAACCTCCAGACGTTTCGTTTTGCCAGTGCGATGATTGATTTTACTCTGTGAACACATATGGATCGCGATATTCGCAAACGTATCATAGCCCCGTCTCTTTCTTCACATTTGAACTGATCGAATTAACATTAACTTTATTGACAGTACACAATAATCCGATTTGTAATTGAAAATATTTGGCGAAAAAACGGTTCATCGAAAGGCGTAAGTGTAACCACATAAAAAACCAATGACAAAAATAGTACACAAAGTCAGTAATGCAAGCAAATGGAAAACGAAAACCGCCAATTTTATTCGCTCTAGATAAGGTGGAAAACATCCTGAAATCCGTGTACTTTAAAAATACGTACGGTTAAAAAGGGTTAAGTAAGGTTATAATAATAGTTTATAACCTTTTCTGGGAATTATTTATTTATTTAGATTTATAATGTTTTAGAACATTTACAGATTATTAACACTATCATACATATAAAACTAACATTAAGAAGGGCGTAAGTGTTGTTACGTAACACAATTAGGAGAATCTAGTAGGTTGTAGAATAATGTTCTAGCCGCTATTTAAACAAAGACTTTCTAGCCGCTGGTTGCTAAACTTCATGCTCTCGACCAATAGCGACACCGCCCGCCATCGTTGTTTTTAGCCAGCGAGACAAGCGAATCGGACACGGTTCCCGTCCGTCATTACGGCGTGGGCTCGCACTGAGATACGCCCGCCATTACCAAGCCAGACGCAGAGTCGTCAGGTGTGTGCGGCGTGCCTTGGGCACGTGGCCGCCCGCTAATTACATTGTAACTTGTTATCTTGGCACTGAACCTAAATATTAAAGCCAGTGACCGGTGCATCAATTCGCTGTGTCCTGCCTGACGTTGTACGTGTGAGAATACAGAGTCCCTAGACCTCAGACCTTTTTCACGTGAGCAGAATTGTTTTATCCTCTTTCATGTGCTGTTATAACTATGCCCTTCTGAATATCATGCCTGATTTGAGATTCACCAGAGAGAGAGAATATCAAGAATCAGATTAAATTAGGATCAGCCCCTAGATTCGATATCCGTATGTAATTACCTGAAAATGTTATCATGTCTTCCTTTCTTATCACTGGCGGCCAACGTGGATGTTGTCTAGTCCTTTTTCCCCCTTTCTTAACAGTGACGCCCACGTGGGTTGTTCATAACACTGACGCTCCCTCATGGGGCCTTCTTAACAGTGTTAAAGAATCCAATTTAAAGTGTTTGTAGGATGCACTGTTTAGTTATCACTTGGAAAAGATAAATAAAATAAATAAGGAAAATAATAAATATAAATAAGGAAAATAGAACATAAAGCATAATATAAGAAAGAGAAGAAACAAATAATAAAAAGAAAGCATTTCTAAAAACACCATAATGTATAAAACATAACATAAGATATAGAAAGAAAAGAAAAAAAAATGCTGACAAGCTTCTTTAGGATAAGATAGCAAGTACAAATTCCTATTTCATGAAAATAATATTATACAACAAATATAGGTAAAAAAAAAATTAAATCTAGGCACCATTTGAAAGTCCTGAACTGTGCGAGTAGAGTTCTAGAGTATTCCATCTTCCATCAAGCTGATATTTAATAATTTTGATTATTATTTCCTACTTGCGTTGAAGGGTCGGAAAACACGTACCTGGACCTTTTATGACAGGAAATCCTCAAAGCCTCCATGTGAATTTAAATCCTCTCCGTAGTTGTAGAACTGTGGATACATTTCGCGGAAAAATGTTTACGCAGAAATACCGGAAATTTATTTAACCATTTTTCGACTTTAAAAATTGAATGTTTGAAGGATAAAAGCACGATTTAAATCTTTTTCCCAAACAACCATCAATATTAATGAAAATATTTGCATAATATGGACCCCATTCAGGCAGAGATGTTAATTTTTTTTATTTATAGGTTTGCGTTAGAATTAATGTCTTCTGCGATCGCTTATTTCAACAGTTCTAATTTGTGACAGCTGTAAAAATATGCGGTCAGTGGTCAGGGTAACGCACGTTAAAGAAGCAATCTTTGGTAGCAGGGACGTATAAAAGAACAAAAATATTTATTTAAATACGTACCTACTTGTAATGAGCTAATAAAATGATGAGAAAATGTTTTAAATCGACTATTTAACTGAGTTTTGTTTGAAACATGTGTTTTTCGATTAATTAAAATAGAATGATTTATACTGCAAATTATATGTAAATACCTTTTTCATCTTTTATACTATCACATGGACAAATTAACCCCATTGTTTTGGATATAAACACTCAAAGCAATCCTAAAGATTTATCTATTAAAAATAATTTTCATATACAGGCAAATCACGTTTGATTGTATTTGTGCACACCGATAGTATCGCAAGCAAGCATCAGACTGGTTCTAACTAGATTGGAACGATAATATTTGGATACTGGGTTCGTAGCTACGTTTGTCATAATCTTCGAATATGGTCGAAGTAGTTATATTTCTATCGGTAAATAAGATTGTAGATTTATAATGGAATCAATAATAAAATCCCGTCGTGGTAAACCATTGACCAGCCAAACGAAGAAAAATTAACATCTTGATAGATACATTGAATCGGAAAATAAAAAATATATATTACTGGATTTTCTACACCAGCACAGCTATTTGCTAAAAATACCAAATCAACTGGCATTTCTATAAATATGATCTGTTAGGAGAATAGAGTAAGGAGATAAATATTTTCCGGAAGGGCATAAAAAAGAAAAACAATATTAATAAAAACACTATGGTTACAGTTTGTAGTTATAAATAACACAGTTACTTAAAATAAAAATATAATGAATAGCTATCGAAACGTTAAAGGTTAATAATAATACATTTTTGATCCATCGAGCACACCACTACACAAGCAAAAATCTCTTTATTCTGATTTACCTCTACCAACACACAAAGACTTTTAAACTTCCAGCATAGTTTAATAGCCATCCCAATGCTAAGAACGACCACAGCTCAGCACCACTACTGTATTTAGGTATAAGATGGTATAGTACATGATTATCCAAAAACACAATTAATTAGAATTAATCAATTAATTAATCAATTAGAATTAATTAATCAATGAATTAGTCAACCAGTACGTGTATCTAGGTGTTACGGTGGATTGTAATATGAAATGGGACGTACAAATTTCCAACCTCTGTAAGCGACTTCGAGCCATTGTAGGAAGACTCCACAAGATAAAATTATACGTGCCTATAAAAACTATGAAACTAATTTATTTGTCTCTAGCAGAATCGACTATAAGGTATGGTATAACTTCTTGGGGACACTCCTGTAAGACCAACATAAAACATTTACAGCTGATTCAAAACGCCATGGTAAAATTGTTAGTAAGTAAAACAGTTTTTAACCAAAGGCGAGACATTGATATCATGTACAAATCAATTAATGTATTACCTGTTCGTGGTATTTTGTGGCATAAAATTCTACTGCAACATATATCTGAAAGTCCGTATAAGGCAGTGGTGGATCATGTACACAATACACGTTTCACACAAAATATAGGAATGATAGTGCCAATATTTCAAAATAAATATGGTCAACGAACCCTTGAATACATTGTACCATTTATATTTAACAAATTGCCGTACGAATTTAAAACAATTGTCCTATGATGAAATTCTCACTGATGTTAAAGTGTTGGCTTTTGGAAAGTAACCTTGTGTATTGATGGTAACAAATATGACGGTCTCCATGGTTGTATAGCTCCTAGATATCTGGTGTACTTACTGTTACGGTGTTACTATTATATTTAAGTCTATCCTCATTGTAACCAACCTGTTCTGCTCTTTTATGTATATATCTTTAAATTTTTTATTTCTTAATCTATTTAATACTTACAGATGCTTTGATATTTCTGATATTTACGTAATAGTTATATTTTTGTAATATTAATGTTTTTATAATGTTGATATTTTTAAAAGTATTGATGTTTTTATAATATTGATATTTTTATAATATTGATACTTTTATAATATTGGTACTTTTATAATTTTGATATTTTTTATGATATTGACATTTTTATAATATTATTTAAATCGGTGTTATAAGATTGGACTCTAGTATCTCAATAACAAATCTGTAATGCTTTTACCATTATTTTTTCTCTTTAATTTTTTTTTTTCTCAACTTATGTACAGGACAAGATGCATGCGCCTAAATATAATAATTTTTGCCCTACATTTGTATGATGATTGTAATTTATTGTTGTATTATATTATATTGTTGAAATAAACTCCTGCTGACAAGCTACTTGCAGTGGCTTAGCGGGTATAAGTTCCCACTGTATATAATTAATATTATACAATAAAAAAAAAAATAAAAAAAAATGAAACCAAAACTTTGAAATATGAACAATTCAAAAAGAAAATTAACTCCCTGAACATGGACAGTGATATATTATACAATAAACGACTATTAGGTTTTTTTAAGTAATTATTCTAAAATTATTTTGTTGATTTACATTTGTAGTTCTTTAAGTTTTTAATATTGTTTACATATCACCTACTGTGCATTTATTTTTATTTTTGTTATATATGTAAATACTCCTCCCATAACCACGAGCTACTATTGAACAATAAGAAGAAAAACAAGCATGTATTAGATTATACTTGTGTAATTTTTTGATCTATAAATAAAAAAATAAAATAGTGAAGAACCTAAAAAAGAGATCCTTTTCTTTCAACCCAATTAGCATTGTCCCTTTCTAACCTATTGTGAACTAAAGTTTAAAGATTAAAAACGATATCTTAATAAGATCGTTCATATTTTGATTCGGCTGTTCACTTCTCAAATAATCATTTCTCTTTTCATAAAATTCCACCGTCTACTGGTAGGGGTAGATTTACAAGGGGTTCTTGAAAATAGGAAATGCAAAAGGAGGGTTGCTCATGGGATCGCGAGGCTTAGCTCAATCTTAATCTCGCGCTAAGGGATGGACCAGGGAATGCCTGGTCAGCCCCGATAGGAACTTGGTTGGGGAGGTCCTATAAATCATCCCCTTGAGAACATTCAACTTAACCAGGAAGAGCTATTTTAAATCATACTAGAAGAAACTGATAAAGGAATAAGTATTATAATTTAATTTTGGAGTGGAGTTTAATGTTATTAACATGAATGATTTACAAGTTTTATAAAATAAATCTGGTCTTACAGTTACTGAAGTATCATTCAATTTTAAAATCTTGTTTATAATAAATATATTATTTTTTAAATAATACAATAAACATTTTGTGATCATCATAAGAACAATCGATGATGATAATATTTTTTTCCAAATATTAACTATCTCAAGTTATGAGGTTTATTCCAAGACTTCATCAATCGCAATACGTGAAGTGTCTTATTTCTTAAATTTTTCACATGAAAAACGAACATTTTCCAAAAATAATCCCTTCAGACATTAGAGATTCTCAGCGTGAGCGATATCGCCCTCCAAAGGGCGTTGGGGAAATCCAAGAGGGCGGTGGTGGCCTCAAGGGCGAATGGGAAGCGGTGAAGGGCTACAAGGGAACGAGGGCAACAAAAATATTTTTAATAAATTTTCCTTGTGAATTCAAATTTATCGTAGGTTCATCGTTGAAATAATCAGACGGCAAAATGCACTGTTCAATTATTCTATTGATTTATTGATGGGATAAGGTTTTTTTTTTCATTTTCTTTACGGGGTTATAACACCTAACCAGGATTATCGGGATCTGTTGTCAGGTAAATAATAATGTACTGCATACTATATATAATATTTAAAACATGCATATAAGTATTTATTAAGATCAAAAAGCTATCATAATTGAGAAAGGGAGGGGGGGAGATAAAAATATTTTGTCGGGATATAGAGTCGATCGTGGAAATGAAAGTTATTTTCTCTCAGTCACAGTGTATATATTTGAAATGTCGTCCAAAAGTGGGCAGAAAGACAAAAACATCTCTGATCTAGATCCAAAAATAGTCACAAAAGGCAGTTGTGAGTAGGAAATTTGTTTTGAAGTCATTAAATGAGTAAATTAATTACACCGTAAACATACTATAAATAGAAACCAGTTATTGTGCCAGCTTTGAGGCACTAAAAAAATGTGTAGGTGTTATTATTTCAAGAAAATAACTGGACGGAAACATTTTATATGTTTGAACAAGGACATGCAATGCAAAATTAGCTGAAAATAAACGCACTTTTTAATGTAAAATCGCAAAACTAAGTATTTAACGTTGCCAATGGACTCAGGGGGCCAGCCAGAAAAATCACTAGACCAAAAATTACACTAGTTTCAAAGATATAAAATTCAATTTTACTGCCACATTATAGCAAAACACGAGTAGTAATTAATAAAAATCTTGAATGGGACCTACACATTAAAGGTATTATGGAAAAGCTCACAAGTCTTATGAATTTTTTTTAAATCTTAAAAATGTAGCAAACAAAACTGAAATTTTTCACAAGAACGGAACCCCTCACTAAACCACGTATTCATGACCATAGATCTAACCAAAATGCCATAAAAAATATTCCTTCTTATAAAACCACTTTCTGACAAAGAAACTACACGTATTTTGCGACACAACTCCACAAAATCCTTCCACAAATAGAAAAGATACAAGTCAAGAATACGAGGCTAGCTGAAAGAGGTCAATGAAACAACATTAAAAACCATACTAAAAATGATATTGAAGACGCACCTAATCACATAACATCAAAATAAATAACACTGTTTCTCCTCAGCACAGGACCCCCTGGTAAGGAGAACTAATAAAAACACGAAAAGCAGTTTACAAAATGTAACAACTAATATATGTACCATTTTGTACCTTCAACTTTATTCTGTGAACATTTTTTATACTTGGACCTTATTTTATATTGCACGTGTTTATTTACATAGTCACTAATAAAAATAAAAATACGAACAAAACCGCATTGATTCCTTTTGGAAATTTGAAGTAATGGACAATACAAGTATGTTGGAGGTGAACTAATATCGAAAGATGGTAAAAGAAAGCCAAAAAACATGTTCTTAATTCATTTCTCATTTTTATTCCAGCGTTAAATAATATCTGGCCAGTTTCCGAGAAAGTGAAATTCGACCATTTTAGGGCGACGGCAGCAGCTTGGGAAGTTGACAGCGTAACGCCACAAAAGACATAACTTTTTCAATAAAAAAATTCCCGCCGGAAGAGCGTCGTTGAAAAGCCCGGAATGAGAAAAATTTAAGGAAAGGCGGGTCATAGAACGCGTCCACTGGACAGTCGGATGAATACCCGGAACCTATGGACATATAAACGTAATTGTATAGTAGGGGTGGCCAACCACTTGGTTATCAACCACTCATTGCAAAAATATTATTAAAATTCTGTTCTGGATAACACTTAACTATAATATAACTGATAATCTGTTTTCTGCCGCAGCAAAAACTCATGAACGGTGAACTCTGAAGTTACGAAATTAACATTGTTTGCTGTATGGTAATTTTAGATAAATAAATACAACCATTTTTTTTATTGACGTAATACCAGACCTCCCATACAGTTACACATATTGTACATAAAAAGATATAACGTCATTTCTGACATAAGGTTTGGAGCTTTGAAATAATTAATTAAAATGAGACAGATTTTAGGTTCCATTTTCATATTTCCATGGTTATAACTTGGTGCCATGTGCAAATGATGAAAAAGGGCGACCATCAAAGAGGCTTCTTATTACTAGATCTGCAGAAAGATGAATTATTATATTAGGTCAGGCATAATGGAGGAAGACAGCGGGAGACCGGCAGAAGACTATGCGTTTCTTATAATATTTCTGGCTTATTGGAACCGATGGTGGATGTTAAAAGCGTTCAAGCATCAAAAATTAGTTTGATATCATTAATTAGTTAAACGTACATTTTTCCATTAGTTCTCGTTGTGCTTCTCTTATATAAGTTTGGGAAACATCATGGATATCATATTTAACTTTGAATAATAAATTCATCGCGAAACTGTACAATTTTCGAAGGCATTCGACTTCATTGACCTAAATTGAGTAACTACTTCGTCTTTATCATTCTTCAATTGACTTCCAAAAATATTTCTACCGTAAATATTACACAAAGTAAACTAAACTCAAGTTTTGATAATTGCGCCAAGGACAAAAGGTGTGCGGGGTCAATTATTTTTATTCCTAAAAAGTTAATAAAAAATGCTTAATTTAAAGAAAAATTGAAAAACATAAAAAATATTTCTAAGAGGTATTGTCGATTTACGATCGCTGCCTTATGTATGTTATGTCCGCATCTCCATACATAACTATGGAAATTCTACATTCAACATATTTGTAGTAACCGTCCGCACAATATGAATATCTTGGCATTAGTTGAACAATTGGATATTACGCGAAGGAATGTTCGTCCAACGCAGCTTCTATACCAACGTAAGTACTCATCCGTGCGTTCTCTTGTACAGAGCTGACGAGACGTAATAAGTGGTTTCGTATTTTATTTACCTATTTATCATATTTCAGAGATGAACGTTCCAGTTAAACATAATAATTATCAATTTTCAACATTTTCATTTTGAATGTGATACATCACAAAAGTCTTAATTGGCCAGTCAGTGACACCATGGCTGTTCAGCTTTGGGGAATATTGTGAGATTGAAAGAAGTTGCTTGTAGCACTTCATTGAGAATAGTGGGTTTGTTCTACGCACGGCGAGGACTTTTAGAGGTACCCGGGATCTCATAATTTTATTTAATTCCTTTGTAAGGAGTAGACTTGAAAGTGGGTGTGTAATTTGGAGCCCACAGCACATGAAATATTCCCTCGTGTTGGAATGAGTTCAGAAGAAATTTTGGAGATTTCTCTGCCTGAGGGACTATAGCTACTAACTGTGGCTCTATTGCACTGACTTTATCTTGGATGTGCTCGGAATAATTATATATTTCTTTATTGTAATTAAGTATACAACTATAACTAAAAATACACGTATAAAGTGTACTGTTGTTTATAAACTAGACACATAAAAAGAAATGTTGCCTGCTGTACGATGATGATGCGGTGGTGATTGCTAACAGTGTGGAAGATCTACAGTTCCTCGTATCTAGGATGAAAGAAATACGTTTGAAGAATGAGCTAATGATAAATGTAAGTAAGTCTAAAGTCACGGTGTTTCAAAGAAAGTATGAACACAGTGTGCAATATATTTGTGAATGATGAATACTTGGAGAGATAGAAAGACTGATAGGGATATCGAAAGAAGGGTGAATGCAGGATACTCCATTAACGGGGTACTGAACGCGGTGGGCGCTAACAAAATGTTGTCCAAAGAAGCGAAGCTAGCAGTCAACAATGAAGTGATGATACCAATCCCGATGTATGGCAGTGAGGCATGGAACTCATGGCAGAGGAATGATGAAAGTAGACTGAATACAGTAGAAATGAGATCTCTGAGACAAATGTGTAGTAAAACCATGTATAATCGTGTGAAAATGTTGAGATTCATAAAGAATGCAAGGCTGACGTACACATGGTGAGCAAGATTAAGAAAGCGACGCTTAGATGGTTTGGGCATGTAAAGCAAATAAACGAAGAAAAGAATGTTAGGAGAATATTAATTTGAACTGAAGAAGAAGCCGGGAACACCCGAGGAAGACATGGTACAATCAAGTGAATCAAATACTTGAGTCGGACCATCTCAGAAGTCGGAATAAAAGAAGAGAATGTACGAGACGATGTATGAATGTGAATGAAGCAAGAAGTGTATGCCACAATCGAGTTGTTTGGTGGTACATCCTCTATGCCTACCCCTCTTAGTTAGTTAGTTAGACTTATTTAATATTTTGCATCAATGCTGTTTTAAATGGTAAACTTTGTTGCTGCTAGTATATATAGTATGCTATGTTTATACAAATGTTATATACTATCTACACGTAATCTGCTTTATAATATGTATGTATATGAATTTATTTAAAAACACTTAAAAATGGAAAATGTTCCAATGTTTTAAAAAAATAATAATAATTTAATTGAATTGAATTAAAGAGACGTGGTAGAGGAAGTTGTGAATTACCCAACAAGGCATTAATATCTGGCATGATAAAATAGTAATATTTGCCTGACACCCATTATGACATGGTACGATTGAGTGAATCGCGTAATTAACCCTGGCAATATCAAGAATAAGAATAACAGTAGAGCATGTATATAGAGACGATAACATATAAATTTGGATGAAGCAAAGAATGTCTGTGTTCACACAGTTCAATATAGTTCTATCCTCTCTGCCTACCTCTGAATAAAAAATATAAAAAAGAAGACATCTACCATACGGCTAAATAGATAATAAAATACTAAAGTTCTATATATGAAAATAAAAAAGTCCAGAAAAGCTGGAAAAATTCGTTTGAAAGGGTTCCTACTCCTGTCAATTGTTGGATTTAAGCGTTCACACTACCAAATTTGTCCTTATAACGTCCAACCGCCACATCAATAAAATTTTCCATCCTTGCCCTAAATACCATCAAACGCTATATTTATTTTCTATCCTTATATGGGCTGGATTCCATACGCCTCTATATACATTTGATATTTCGTGGTCGAGAGAAAACCAACGAAGCACAAACCCGTGGGCTGCCACATCAATTCCACGCCATTTGTCACACGAACTCGTTATATGAGATGAGGCGAGGAGATGGGAAGATGTATCAGAGATGCCGGCACTAATCCGCATTGTGGATGTGCCTTTGCTTTTTGATCGGCAATCTTCATAACAAAAAATGAATGGATACAAAATTGAAAAAGACATTTTTAGCAATCATTTGTGATGAGAGTTTTTATTTATTTATTTTAATATCATTCAACTGTAGTTCGCATTGTTCGAGTTAAAACTTTTTGTATGGCTATATAAAATCCATCAAATCCCAGCGAATATCAATATAGCTCTTAAAAATAACAGCAAATATTTTACCTTTTTAAAAAATAATTTAACTAGTAATTACTTACTACCTTCAGTAAAAAATTCAAAACTCTTCTTCGATGTATCTTATATTATTGTTTAAAAAACATGAATAACATTTAATTTGCTAATACTACAAATATGTGCCAAAAATGTAACATTAAAACTTTTCAAAAATACGAAACCCCCGCTAGACCACGTATTCATGACATTAGATCTAATCAAAATAACATAAAAAAACATTCCTTGTTCTAAAACAACTTTCGGACATCGCGCAACATCCTTCTCTCAGATATAAAACAAATAGAAAAGTTTAATGACTACAAGTCAAGAATTAAAGCATGGCTAAAAGAGATCAATGAAACAACCTTAAAAACAATAGTAAAAACGACGTAGAAGACGCACCTAATCAGATGACATCAGAGTAAATAAATCTAGTCCGCCTCAGCACAGGACCCCCTAGTGAGGAGGTCTAAGAAAAACCCAAAAAGATCAAATAGTTCACAAAATATAATAACTAATATATGTACCATTTTGTATTTTAAACTGTTCTTATGTACCTAAACTTTTTATACTTACACTATATTTATGTATTTCTTATGCTTCACATATAGTCGTTAATCTATATATATATATATACATAAATCAATGTAAGTTTGTTTGTTTGTCCTCGATGTTCTCGAAAATAACTCGATCGGTTTCACTGAAAATAGCACAGTTTGTTTTTATTAGTACCGGGAAGGTTTAGAAAGCAGTTTGAATGAAATCCAATATGTAAAACTGTTGCTATTACGTTTTAAAATTAGTATGAAAACATTGAATCCGCCGGTTTTATTTAGTTTAGCCCATAGATATAAGACTCTGGTTAGCCACAGATTGCATATACATAAGAAGAAGGTTTTTTTTGGGTAGAATATTTTCAAAATGGAAAACACGAATAGGTACTTATTTAAGAACTTTATGATTTAGATATGTATTTTGAAAAAATAAACATTTTGAATGAAATAAAATATTCAAATGAATGTTTCTTTATTTGGAGATAGTTACTTTCGCTGTCAAACCAATTATGACACCCTAATGACAAGCAAGAATTCACAACATTTTACATAAACCCGAGCAAGGCCGGGTACACATCAGCTAGTAAAGAAAAAAATGTACTCATAATTGAAATGACGCTGCGGGCTGCAAATAGTTTCGTGACATCAGAGCTTAACCGTTCAATAGTTTTAAATGCTGATAGCACAAAAACAATTTACCGATTTATAAAAAGATTTCAATCAATTTAAGAAAACAAAATATCCTTCCACATACATATGAGATGTATGAATAATTTATGTGCATAGTTCATCTTGATTGAGAGCGTATTCTACTTCTGGACCTAACAAAAAAACGTAAGATTTGTGAAATATAACATCCCTTTATTTATTGATTGGCTTCCATATTTCCAATCTATTCTCCGCGGTGAAAGAAACAGTACGGAGCCATAGATCATAAAACATTACGTGTGAACGTGGAAAATTACGCCGACCAATCATTGGCATTCGCACCATTAATCAAAATTCCAATGGAAAAAAAAATACACTCGAATAATTGTCTGACTTGTACAAATGACTTTGTACGATACACACTTCAAGTAATACTTTCATGTAATTGTTTCTGGGTTTCTTAAAAATCAATGTCAAAACTCATAAATGGATCACATGATTAATGATTTAATCATGTGCTGATTAGACGGATCTTTAATGGGACATGTGATAAGAAGGCATACCACTGATAACTACTTTGTAACTTATTCCCCTTTCTCATAAAAGACTAAATATATTATGTGTCAGAAAGGAAAGTTACTTTTTTATGCGGATACAAGAGTCCCAAATGCCCGGAGCCATTAGGACTATGATATCTCCATTTGGGGAATGCTGTGAGATCGAAGGGAGTGGGGAAGGGTAGGAGATGGAGAAAGTTACTGGATACATCCTCAAAAATTATTATGATATGTGTCTAGAGTATAATTTTCGGCGAATATGGGGTATAATTTGTATATTCGCATCTGTTGATAATTATTTGGAATTGTTATTCGTGAATTTATTCGTAAGACAAATTAAATATTCAGTTGTTGCATTTCGTCAAGGCTATCTATTTTTTTCTATGCACCTACCCTGATATGTTTTGCACCTGTGTAAATATTGTAATTAACAATATATGTAAAAGTCCATATAAGGCGTATATAATATTATAAGTAAATTAGTTGAGAAGAACCTGACTATCCAAATCTGGTCACTAAATATGACTCCGAATCTGATTGGTTGTCTTTGATCAAGGCGAGACTGAGATTAGATACTGATGGTAGATACAACTCTAGAACTGGCCGTAATATTAAATGTATGTTATTTTTATTATATTTTATTATATAAAGATATTTACACACCGATTGAATATAATTTATATCATTTGATGCTTTTCTATATAAATATTTTGCTAATGTATCAAATAACAGTTTTGTTGTTATTCGTGAAATATCATAATATTTATATCTTGCTAATAATAATACTTTGATGACTTGTATAGCGCCGTTTTTTGTGAAAAATTACCTCAAGGGCGCTGTACAAATACTGGTTGCTAGGGTTTATCTTGTTACGTACAAACAGATACAGAAACATAATTACCCGGTAGGTCAGTCCAGACTAAAACGTTAAATTACAAAGTTTTCCCTTGAGAAGATATGATTTTGCACGCACATGAAACGAAATCACACACTCCTTATGCAGGTGGCGATAAGGTTGAAATTCCCGGCCACATGTTTCGAATTACGCAAAAAAACATCACAAAAATTCATGTTTTATTTTATTTTGAAAAGCCCATACATAATTATTAAAATGCTTTACGGCATATTCTAAAAAACTTAAATTGTCACAATGCACAATACAACAATATCAGGAAAAGGGTTCGCAAGTAGGAGATTTTGCTTTTAAAATTTTTTTTTAGGTCCGTTAATTTATTTTTGTCTAGGATTATAAAAAAAACTCACAAAAAAATCCCCAGTTAAGTCAAAAGCCGAGGTGTGTTTTACGTACGGTATTTAATTAAATCATTTATGATATTTCTAGGCCATCCAATTTTAAAACAAAAAATACATGATTTGCATTACTTCACATTGTATTGCTGCAATACAGAATTTTGGCATTTAAATTTTTTTAAATTTTGGAGTAAAATGGATATACATAATAAATCTCTGAAATCTATTTCTAACTATTTTCTAGGATACCAGGTAGCTACTCAAAGCCACATTCAGAAAGTTCTTGTTGCAGTCACAGAATGCAACGCAGTTTATATTTATTGTTCTAAATTCGGTCAGGGGTATATCGGTCTACTAACTTACTTTCTACTTATACTTTCAATGTGTGGGAATTTTGATGGAGAAAGTATTTCAGAGAATTGAGTGTTTTTACGTCATAAAAGATTTTTAGCAGCAATTGGTTGAAACGGCATGAAAAAGATTACGTGGAAAATTAATTCTCACATTTAACAAAATATTTTTCGCACGGGTCTAAACATATTTTTTTCTTACTGACCAATGAACTGTAATTCGAGAGCATCTCCTGTCCTGATCCTATCTGCCTCTTCCTCTCACCCCTTCCTTCTTATTTTGTTTTTTTTTTAATAAAACATCTGTACTAACCACTGTTAGTATAAGAAACTTTGTTGGCTTACCTTTAGTTAAACTTTCTTTGTATACAAATTTGTATTGAAAGCTGTTTGTTTATTACAAATAAATAAATAAATTATAATAAGGTGATACATAATATGTCGTATATCTTATTTTATGATGCTTAATGACAAATAACTTTTATTCTTAAACTCCATAGCTCATAATGGAAGATCTTCGAACTATAAATAGTCACAATCAACGTATAAGCATCAGATTGAAAAAAAACTGTTGTCGCAAAGCTCGAGAGTTCTTATTATTGAGGATAGAAAATATTCAAAATACTATTTAAGTCATTTTTGATTCACCGTCAGAGTAATGGTATATTGTTACTCTAAGGGTTCACCTGGGTGAGAATAAGGATATACAGTAGAACCTGGTTATAACGATCAATGCAGTAGCGAGTTACCGGCTATAATGTGCGAGTACCAGTGATATTTTAGTTCAGTATTATTTTCATAAAATCGTTGGTTGTTATAACGAGGACGTTTCAGTGATAATTTTACGTTTAGTGTGACGTTTAGTGACCTTAGAAATATTTTTTTAACACAAATTCGAATTACATACATAGATCGTTGGGTCTGAAAAAAGAAAACTCTCGAATTAAGTAGTAAAAGAAAAAGGTGGCGGAATAGCGCAGGGAATTTCCTATTTTTTGTCAAACTAGTATTTTGAAAATATATTATACATGGGCGAATATTTTAGTTGTAGAGGTAAAAACCCTATTTCTGATGTAACGAGTAATGACTATAACGAGAAAATTTACTCAGTATTACTGCAAACTTACTGATCACTCCCCTTGTCTTCGTTATAACCGAGTTTGACTGTCTACAACATGTAGGTGCCTTATCGAATCAAAGTGAATTGAAGTAAGAAGAGCAAATATTTTTAAAAGATTTTTTTTTAAATACTGCACAACAGTCCCAGTCTGGAGCCAGTGAGATTATTGAATCCCCATTTGGTATGTTGTGAAGGTAGTGAGGATAGGAAGGAGATGGAGAAGAAGAACGTGAGGAAGTATCTGGCTATTCAGATCTGGTCACCAAACACGGCTAATACCATTTCAAGCAACGTTTCGATTCTGAATGATGGCCTTTAACCAGGGCTATAGTGAAAGTATCTACCACCCCGGAAAGTCTGTCAAATATACTATATGAAAATGCTTGTCCTCATTCTTTGATATATAATTACTTTATGAAGGAACTAAATTTACTAAATCTCTCAGATCGAAGAATTATTTCCGGCTTGATATTTATGTTCAAAATTGTAAATGGTAGTACAGACAGCCCTGATTTAATTAACCTCTTTCAATTTCATATACCTACGAGAGCAACTCGTTCTAAAATCTTGTTGAAATATAACAACACCAGAACTGAGCATTACAACCACTCGCTTGTACCTAGATTACATTAAGTTAGTAATAGATACGCAGATGTAGCGGATCTATTTAACTGCATGGAAGGTAAGTAGAAGAAGGCTATACTATCATACCTTTTCAATCAATATTAATTTAACTTAAGTTTATTATGTTTCATATGTACGCATACCTTTTACTTTTATCCTTCATAAACTTTTATTCTTTATATACTCTCTGATGTCATTGTACGACATAATGCCACGTTTAATGGTTACCTTTATTCAATTATCTGTGCTATATTCTGTTATGATTGGCATTTGACTGGAGGTTGGGATGTGGGAGAAGGAAAGGAGGAAGGTTGGGAAAGAGCGGTTATGGGAGACAGTTCATTGGTTTTGACTTACCCCGAGGGTGGTGTCTCGACAGGGAGCTCGGCTCTGGACATTCGACTAGCTCAGTTTCGGAAGGCCAAGAAGCTCCTCTGCAGGGCCGTAGGCCGACAGGCAGTCTTATAATTGGGGTCGGGGACTCTAATACTACGCCAAATGAATCTACTAAATGCTTTCAGACTCAGAGTTTATTCAGGGGAAGGTACAGACATGGTAAGTTATGCTACAATAATCAAAGGCTAGCCTAACCTCAAAGTGGTGATTTTCTCACGAAAACGGCGCTATAGAAGTAATCCAATTATTATTATTATTATTATTAAATGGAAGTTACAGGGTGATTATTCTCTCTGATATTTTCTAAACGGGCATGATAACGGGGACTCGAATAAGTTACAACACAAAAGAGGAAATACAAAGTCAGCTTACAGTCATGGTTGGGGCGGCAAAAGGATCCTAGTAGAAGCAATTTGCGGCTGGCCAAAATGGCTGCTCGCGCGTTCCTTTAAGGACGCAGTGGGCGGCGGACCAGAGATGTCATCCTGAAGCCGGGTGAGGAAGAAGTGCTTCGGAAGCCGGGTGAGAGGGAAGTGACCGGCGCGTGGGCGTGCGAGCTGTCGTCGGCAAGCGTGGCGCTGGCGTCGTTTTACCGTTGTTGTTTGACGAGTGGCTAGAGTCTTTTTTAGGATCTTTCTGTCGTTACGTAACAATTCTTATGCTTGTAGTTAACTGTGACGTGTAATTTTTGTTTACGGTATATTAATACCGTTGGTATTAAATAAAAAAATGTTATTTTTAATTAATAAATTGTGAAAAAACACAAATTAATAAAATGAGATTTGAACCCGCGAAATCCGCATTCATGGCCAAGGATCGTAACCACTCAAGCGGTCTAGATATGCTTACTTACAACGAGTTAAGGGAAATTTAGTATTTTTCTTTGCGGCTTACATGGAAAGTCGTGTGTTCATCACTTCGCGATTGTCCCATATATTATCACGCTCGATTTAGCCAGGTGAATCACGCTCCCATGCACGGGACACTAAAGAATAGTCTGGACATTTTCGTCGTTTGTTCCGAGTAAACAAATATTTCACGTGAAATCCCGCCGCAAACTTCTGCCGCCCTGGTACCTCCAACCTCCGCTTCAACATCATCTCTCCGCTTACCCCGGCGGAGTTAATGTGGGGGGATAATGGGACAAAGGCGACGAAAATTGATCTTTAATGGCGGCGTGTGTTCTCTTCAGATGGCGCTTAGATCATATTTAAATTATGGACAGGAAAATATATTCTTTGAAGGTGTTCCGAATTCTGCCAGCGAAAATACAAGAGTTTTTTATGCATCCCACCATAATAAAATATAACTTTATACAGGGTGTTTGGAAACTCATATTACATTTTTTGTTTTTATATTTCGTTTACGAGGAATTCGAGTTCGAAGTTGAATTTTTTTATTTCAAATAAGACATACAACGAAATTCACTTCCATGGAACGGAAAATTAAAAAAAAAAATCGAATTGCAGAAATCGATTTATAATTTTTTTTTTCTCTACGTGATGTGCATTAGCCATTTCCCCGCTTATACTATGTATATTTATCATTAAATTTGTGCGTGGTACTTACCTACGTAGGCTTCAGTCTGTGTAATTCTAAGTTGATTGTCAAAATTCTCTTACCTGAAACAATAAAAAAAAAAAACAGTATTAGGACATTAAATTTATGAAAAAGTTTTTTTTTATAAATATAATACATAATAATAATTATCATTATTGGATTATTTGTATAGCGCCGTTATCGTGAAAAATCTCCTCAGTGGCACTATAATTAAATTTTATATAATTTAGTGTAAATATAAGAACCTATAGTTTCACAAATTTTGGTTTGTATGCATTGGTGCATTAATTTTTTTTTTTTTTTAAAGAAAGACAAATATTCCCTGGTTACGAATAACCTAACAATATTTGAAAATCTCCTACTACCATCACAGTAAGCGGAAGATGTTGCTTGTGTCGTAATGGAGGTCTTAGCCAGCCGGGGAATTGAACTCACGACGCCTGGGTGAGACCCAAACGCGATACCAACTCAGCCACTGGCCGATCATTATGTATTCATTTCCGACACTCTTCGCCTGCTTTTTGATTTTAGCGATAAATACCAGGTAAAGTACAGTAACTTCAGGAGGTGATTATATGTGATGGTACAAGTGAAAACGATTTAAACCTTTTAGAAATTTCTACGTTTTAATGCACTTTTCAGTTAACCCTGGACTGGAAGTGAGGAGTAAAATTTATTCTGTCCAAGTTCGTACTAATTTTTCACAAAAGTGTCGACGGATCGCGCTAGCTTGCTTCAAAGTATGCTTTCCTTGAGTTATTTCCGCAGCAATGTGTCTGTCTTAATAGTAGCAGTGCGCCTTTTTCATGTAGGTGAAGAATTTTATTTCACTCGGGAAATTTTACGTCTCATGACGTCTGATCACTTCTCAGACAATAAACGAGTGAATTATTCATATTTTTTAACAGTTTATATCAATAAATACGTTTATTGTGAGTGATCGCACAATATGCTACCCAAAACGAACAAACACCTACTTCAAAATGAGAGGAAAATATACTTCTCGCCTCCATTAATGGTCTAAGGAACGCTTCCATTCTAGGATTAAAGATGATTAATTGTTTTTTATGGAAATAAAATGTATTTTTGTCTTTGTATGAAAAAAAAACACCAATTTAAACTGAATGACATTCCCAGACCAAAAATACATTAGAATAATTGAAATGTAACGCAAACACGACCTAAAACGGTTGCGTCACACGACCTTCCATCCGCGAGGAACAACTGGGTAAGTTAATACCGCTTTTGTCACACAGATCCACGGCCGGCTGAGAAAACATTCTAAATGAACAATCAACAATGTGACGCATCGAACCGGTTCCACGCACTTAGCGAACCAAGCAAACCCTATACCGAATCACCACCGCGCATCGGGCTGTACCCAGAGATCGCCAACATTTTGACAACTTTATAATGTTTCTAGGTTATAGTGGTACCACCATATATCGTACATGCATCATCGCGACGTATACCAATAGGCCGCATCTCGTATCTTACTTCGAATTATTTGACAGGATGACGTTTGATTAGTGGGACCTTTACATTAGTATTATATATTAAAGACGTTGTATTAATAAGTACCGGTGATTAAATTGAATAGTATTTAAAAAAAAAAAAAAAAATTGAAATTTTAGAAATCAGAAAAAGCGTTAAAAGTGAATTAAATTTAATGGGGTCCGGCTGTAGAAGTCAAAGGGTCTCCCTCAACCGGTCTCTTACAATCCGGCCAGCAAGGCAGTAAGTAGGTGGACGGACGCATCCGCCGCCAAACTCGGATAAACCGCACCTCATGAGGCCGGTAACACCTGATAAGTCACCAAACGTAGCAAACCAATTGGAGTGACCTATAGCAGAGGTATTGGTTAAGATATCATGAAATTCGCACAGCTATTTCCGTACAGAAGTTAGAAGAAGTCAACGCAACTATTTTCAAATCTCAACGCTATTTGAATGACAAAGTATGGACTTTATAAAGAGCCACTTATCTGTTAAAAGAAAGACAAGACGCTATATTGTTGTTCCAAAATTTTGAAATGTTGTCTTTTATATATTAAAAAAAATGTTAGGTAGTGGTTAACATTAGTAACCACATAAAAGGATCCATAAACGAATATTCTACATTCAGAAAATCTAGTTATTACATTAGTTGTGGAGTTGCAAACGTTGCGGCTCTGGAAATTTCGGCTGATTTTGATATCAGTAAATACATCTAATATTAATATCTTTCGAAAAATACGAAAATGATAGTATACTATCACTTAAATGTTTGGCACAAAATGAAAAAAAAAGTGTTCCAAACAGTATTTCGCGACTATCTGCAAATTACCAAAGCGGGTTTTGCAACTCCGTGACATCTGCTTATAGATATTCGATGGAAACATGAAGTTTTCGACCTCTGACCTCTCTGGGCTATAGTGTAACCCAATACAGCAGAGTAGACTAGAATAACAAACTCCAAACTTGCTTGTGTTATGCAAATGAACCCCCCTGTAGCTCGCGCCCCCGTGCGAGGACGATCTTCAATACAAGTAGTTTTAACTTCTACAAATAACCAGCTTCTTATAGTTCGGTCTGCTAATAATTGGGGTGTTTGTTTCTTACGTCTAGAGTATCTTTAAATGGTGCTTATATAAACATAATATGGCACGAATATATGTCTTACGTTATTCTAAATGACGTACGGTGTTCTTTCATGAATATTTTCGAGTATTATTACGACAAAATTATGGTCGTCAAGATTGCACAGAAAAAAGACACATTTTGAAAATAATTTACTTTGTGTTGAAACAGTGTAAAAATTAAATACACATGTATATGTTGGAAAACACAAATCGATTTAAGATTTATTCCAACTACTCGTAATTTTTCCCAATAATTCTTTTCTTTAGAAACTTTTTTTTTTAAGATGGTAATCACTTTATGGCATCAAAATTGATAAATTAATAAGAATTACTTTGAATTAATTGGAATTAAGCTATGTTGGAATACACTTTTATTGTTGTATAAATACGTCGACTAGTTTCGATCTGACTGAATCATCTTCGAATATAAATAAAGTGTATTTTAAATAGTGAAGATGATTCAGTCGAATCGAAACTAGTCGACGTATTTATACAAAAATAAAAGTGGATTCAAACAAAGTTTAATTTCTGTTAATTCATCATATCAATCCGCAAAGTTTTTGTGCACTGATAAAAATTGTTTTATTTCAACCACTGTTTTTAACATATTATTACATTATTTATCCTGGTGAGGGGAGCTGTGCTTCTGAAGCATCTAGATATTTATATATTAAAAACACTGGTTTAAACAAAGTAATTCTTATTAATTTACTAAAATTTTAATCAATAAATTATTTATACCATGTTGAAATTCTGTGGTTTTTCAAAATCGTTCAGTTTTACAGTGGGGTAGAAACAAATCGGAATGTAATCTAAGGGAAAGTTAGGTTAGTTTATAATCGATCATATCATTAGATGGAGAATATAAACTATAGACCATATAAAATAACTGAAAAAAGATATCATGATTTTATAAACTTCTAACTTTGCTACGCAGTCTCAATCGAGTTTCTTACAGTGAGAGGTGAGATAATATGACGACTTGTCTTATTTTTTTAAGATCTAAATTAATATGTATATAAATGTTACACGGCTTTGTCAATATCATCCTCTATTTTTAAATCCCATATTATTGGCAGCTGTCTTCATGATGATTACAAAGTTGATTACAGTAGAGTGACTTACGTATTTTTTTCATTTTCTATTGTTTTTTTTCGGTTTCATGTATCATTTAGGTGAAGTTAATATTATCTTCTTCAATGATTAAATTTTACCTACTACTTTAAATTTGTTAGGTGAGCTCGTAAAACCAACAAAATTAACTAAAATAATAATCTAAGCACACCTCCACCCTTACAGGGTGTATCAGTACGTACCAGACAAACCATTTAACCAGTGATTCCTGATCTTATTTGGAGTAAAAAATGTTAATGACTTTTTGGTCGCCGATTTTAATACATATTTTTTAAATTATTTTTTCAAATTTAACAAAAAAAAATTACAAGATATTTTTTTTTACTCTATAAACATGTAAATGTCTTGAACTCGATTGTCCAATACCTACTGATTTTTTTAAAAAATGGTAATGACCAAAATCACACCGACCTATCGTAATCTTTTAAAGTTTTCCGGTACTACCTGATACACCCTGTACATCCGCCAGACAGTAAATCCACCCTCTTACTAAATGCAATATGTGGAGATATGGCTAATGGAAGCTATAACGGCTTGTGTTTAATTTGGTTTTGACCTCGAGTTCAAATTGGTAATTGTAAAAGCTTTACAAGCAGTGGCGTTCGGTCAAATTTAATATATTATTTATCTACTAATATTGCACATAAATAATTTCTAATCGACATCGAAAGCAAAACAGTGGAGGAAACGTAATTAAAAACGCCGAACTAACAATTCTCTATCCATGTTATTACAACACTAGAGCTCAAATAATTGGAAAATTTCAGTACAAAACAGACAACAGATGATATCCAGTGTGTTCATTTCATTACATTTTAATAAATGATATATCCGTATAGGTTCCCTGATAAATCAACAGACGTACAAATCGGCACACTTTTTGAAAGCGAAACCCTAATCTAAACTAACCCAATTAATTTTTTTAAATTATTATTTTATTTTTTTAAATAATAAATCATACGTATCCACGTTCTCCAACACAAAATAAGTAAACTAAACGTCATGCGTATTTAAAACTCATTATGGAAAAATAAAACTTTGCCTAGAAAAATTAGTTCTCAATATTTCCACTCGCGGTAGCAAATGGCGCTAATGTAGAAAACTGTGGAAATATAATAGATCAAGTTGATAATTTTATTGCTTGACCCAGAAGCTGTAACTAAGGAATTATTGTTTCATTACTTAAAATGAATGTTTTTTTACGTATTTAATATAATTTTTTTGATATATTTTTTGTTATAGACCGCACGCCATTGTTTTTGAGGGGATGGAATCGGAATGCGGTAATAATAATATTTTACTGGTAGCTGTGTGCGTGGCGCTTATATTAAATCTCCCAACTTTTCCAATATTGGAACAAACTTTTTGAGTCGTGAACTATGAGAGCTATTCTAGAAACTATTTGAACCGTGGTTGCCAATAAACAAATTGATTTTGGGTCAAATTTTAATATGATTTTAATAAGCTGACGCAATCGGAAAAGGGGGTTGATTTTGCTAATACGAAAAAGGTAAACATGAACATTTGAAGCAATGCTAGTAAAAATGTGTTTGATGGTTGAGTTCCTATGTGATTTTGGTTCGTTGGGCAATAATACTTTGGAAAGATTTTTTGCGATGGATTTCAACGTAATTTTAATGCCACGGTGTTGTTTTACTAAAATTACGTAATTTTTACAAAGTACGAGTTGATTTCTTATCAGTAATGACCTCTATGATTTAAGGAAATGCCACTATACGATCTCGATAAATCCAAGTGCTTATTCTGTTTTTAACAAGTTTACAATATCTATGCGGAGGCTGATGAGCACTGTATCTATCTTTAAGATCCATCCCTGACTGGCAAGACTCTGTAAACGAGGCCAGCATGCCCTTAAAATCAATTCGAAAGCAAAACAGGAGGAAAACCTCAACTTTAAGACCATTGTATCGGACGAGGTCGTGGGGGAAATAGAAAACTATGATGTTTTATCAATATACCCTATTTTACAGTCTATGTATCAGACCCCGAAACGTCCGATATAACCATTATATTGTGTGGTGCAGGAATTGCAAACTATAGGTAGATTTTAAAAATGGTCGAAAGATGATAATGAAACTAAAAATGCATATACCTATTTCAAAACCGTATTTTTCAAACTAGCCGGAAACACAACTTCTGCATGTAATATATGAAATTTTAACTGGAGCATCGAAATAAAATCATATCAGGAAGTATGTACAGATTTAATATTCCGTTGTAACCTTTTTTGTTTAATTATGTTTTTAATGAAATTTTGTACGAATAAACTTTCCATAATTTATATTTCATTATTTTTCCGTACCTTCTTACCGAGAAAATGGAAACTGAAACTTTATTGGTTTTTTTTCCAGGTAAAAAAAATTCCTTTGGTTGTCTCTGGCGCAGTCAATTTAAATGTATTTTTTATATACTTTAAAGAAAGTACAAAAAATGCTTTAAATCAGATTTGTATTTCATTCGCTATATTACCCAAAAAAAAGTTGTTTTTACTGGCGTTAGAATGGCGTTTTTTTTTTTTTAACATAGAAGTTATGGCAGATGAAACGACTTTAGCCGTACGGCGTTTATCGTAAGAATGCGTCGGACTTTTTATGTGAATACCGCACAAGAGTCCCAACTACTCCCAGCTGTCCGGAGCTTTTGGACTATGGCATCAACAAATGGGGAGTGACACTGAAGGGAGTGAAGAGAGGAATGAGATGGGGAAGAAGAAGATTGAGAAGTGCCTGGCCATTCAGATCTGGTCACTAAACACTATAAAAGCCATTTCAAGCAACGTTTCGATTCTGAATGGTCATCTTTCACCAGGATGATACTCAATCTATAACTCTGCCAAAAGAGTTAACCGTAAACACTATTATTGATACACTGTTATTAATACACTGTTAATGATAACATTACAGGTATATATATACTGAATATGTGAACATTATTTTTTCATTAGATAACCGTAGGAAAGACTTTGATCTCATTTGCATTTTCAAAATAATTAATTGTATTAACGACTTACACTTTTTTCTTAGAACACTATCACATTACAACATTATCAACACTATCACATTACAACATTATCAACACTATTAACTATGGGTACCATTCTCAACTGTTCAGAATTCCCAGACTTGTTAACTCAAGCCAGGGCATTGAAATTTTGATACCAGTATAAAAGATTTTTTGGCAGACTTTACGAAAATAATCCTCAAGCCATATCACCTAATATGTCTAACATCATGGACCATACCAAAGCCTTATTCAGGCTTTGACTTGAATGTCCTCTCAAATGTATATTTTTGTCCTTGCTTTATTTTTGTATTATGTATGTGCTGTTCTTTTTATGTAGCTCTTATTTATCTCATTTCATGTTGTTTATTTTGTGTAATTAGTCCGTTATTATAAAAATAAATAAATATTATTAATACAAAATTCAATGAAGCCTTATTGATTTGAGTAAATGATTTCATAATAAAAACAAGGCGGTAAGAGGAAAAGTGATAAATATTCAGCCTCTACTCGTATAATTACGAGTTAAACAAATAAAATAAACGTTAGGTTTTGTTTTGAAATTAACTAGAGTAGGAATCAGGTAATATTCGTTCATCGATGAAGAAGTACTTTATTTTGATTTGCAAACAAACAATATTTTCAACTATTGGCAATATACTTTTATTCCTTTTGTTTATTTTTCGAAAACATTTTGAATAATAAAATTACACGGTGTTGTTTTTCAAATCGTTCGAATCGTTTGAATCGAATGAAAGTTTTCCAACTTTGACATTTCCTCCTGCAGGGTGTCCGCTATAACCGCGTCCGAATGGCATCAGCGTCCGTGAGATGTGTATGCTTATTCTTTTCAATTTCGCAAACGGTTGGAACCGGACAGTTTGCCGTCCGGAATGACAACCATTTTTTTCCCGGAGAAGATTATTGTGGTCAGAAGTTCCGAAGGGGTTGACGGTTTTGGGTCTTTGACAGGGCTGGCAATTGGTTGGGGGGATACCCTTTCGCATATAAATCAAAACAATCATCGTGCAAATGACGGCAGCCCTGGAGAGTTTATTTTTGGTTATGTCCGTATTTTAACTTCCGACGTTTTGCAGAGATTAATCGAAATGAACGTGTGTAAATAAATGCTCAGCAAACTATATATTGTACGATTGAAAAAGGGGGACGTTAAAAATGATGTTGCTTTTTCCAGGCGATCACGACGGTTAAGCAATATGCCTAGAAATAGGTTATTGGAGAGATAAGCAGTTAAATTAGCTGTGCCTTTTTTCCTATTACATCGAACTAGACGTTTGCAAATAGTAACTTGGCTTTAACATTATCTCAACACAGGAGATCATGAGAAAAATAATTTCCCTGAGATCCTATGTCACCTTTGGGGATTCTGTGTGGAGGGTCTTTTAAGGAAAGGAATGAGAGGAAATTCTGGGAAGAAAAAAAGCGTATGAGTGGTGGATAGGAATCAGAAGTGACGAACGTATTAATTCATACCTCCCGCTGGGGTGCAAGGTGATGGGTCAAGAGAGGTAAATGGGTCTCTCACAACCGTATTCTCACGATCCGCCCCAACACGCAGTTGGTGTACAGACGTATCTGCCGCCAATACCTTGACAAACGTAACCCTATTCGCCCAGTCAATCCTGCTAAGTCACCAAACATCGCGACCCACTTGGGATGACCTGTGGCAGAGGTATTGATTATCTAATTATCGTTTGGAGGCGGTACTCATATCCGCCTCCTAAATTGAAATTGAATCGATGTCCGGTATGATCAGTTCAAATCCCGGCCTGCGCAAGTAAATTTTATTTTATAATTTGTGCTGTTTCACAATTAATTTATTTAAAAATAATATATGGTATATTTGCGCACGTTCCAGAGTGGAAGTTACTCTCAGTATCGCCCTGGTGAAAGACCACCATTCAGAATTGAAACGTTGCGTGAAATGGCTTTTCGCCGTGTTTGGTGACCAGATCTGAATAGCCAGGTATTTTCCCCACCTTCCTCTTCCCCTCCTCCTTCCCCTCCCCAATACCTTAAGCCTCACACCATTCCCCAATTGGGGATGCCATAGTATCACTGGCTCCAGACGGTTGGGAGCAGTTGGGACTCTTTTCCGGTATTCATATAATTTTTTATTTTTTTAAAACTTGATAGTGAGTAATGAAACGTAGTGCGTTTCAATTAACTAAACATTGTATTATAATGACCAGATCTGAATATATACTCGTACGTGCTTCACCACCACCCTTTCTAATACTTTTTTACTTCTAGTTTCATATTTTATTCCTCATGTCAATCGATTCATGATAACATTCCCACTAGCACAGGGTAGTTTACTACCGTGAATAGTATTTTCATAAAAAAAGAGCGAAACTTGAACATTTTTATATTTCGACTATATTGTTATCTATAACCTTTTGATGATTGTAACTCATATGATAAGATTAATGCACGACGTCAAATTTATGACAGCTTGATCTCAGTTATGTAGGAATGCGCCATAGAGGATATGGAAAACTGCTGACATACGCTTATTATCTGTATTACTTCACCTCTTCGAACACAAAAATCACATTCCAATGCAAAATCAAAAAATATTAATAACGTGGTCCTCAACAAATAAAACACTGAATATCCCAATAACACACACCTCACAAGGCCAACGACACTTTTACTTGTATGCAATCAAACTCTATAATTGAATATCCACAACTCTGCGACAAAGCAAACATAACTCAACACATTAAATAATATACTTAACTGCTTAAGAGTCCCCTCCATCTCTTTCTATTTACTATAATTTTCTTTTATCAGACTTACTCGATAGAATTTACTATAACTTTTAACTTCTTCGTCTACCTAAAATTTTAAAATTGAACTAACCAATATGCATCAATACTTGAAGTACATTTTATACTTATACATGTACACCTCAGCACAGGTTCTCCGAGTGAAGTGTTGACGAAACGTGTAATTTCCAATTCACAGTATTACCTTCGCAAACTGACTTTACACTCCCAATTATAAAAAACACTGTTAAAAACATTGTAATTATAATTTTTAAATGTTTTGGAATGATACTGTATGTACAGATATAAATAAATAAATAAACTTCTTCAATAAATGTAAAATTACTTTGTTGTGTCATTAATATAATTAATAATAAGTATTTTGTGTAAACCGCTGTTTAAAAAGAAAACAAATAAATAAAAAACAAATAAAATAATTTTAATAAACAGTGGCTTACACAAAATATGTCCTATTAATTTTATAAATAAACTTAAAATCAAATAACTTTTCCAAGTTTCCACCGCTTAGGTACTCTTGACAATCTTCCTCTCTCATATCTCCTTCCCCTCCCCACTACCTTCAGTCTAGTACTGAGTCCAATCAATTATTTTACTAATACGCCTATTTTGTACGAGCAATGTATTTTTCTAACATGGATTTCGATCAATTAATAAATACATACTCTTACATTTCAATCATAAGTATCAACAAACTTAATTAATCAGAAGTGACAGTACAAGTTGTCACTTATTATTACACGTTTCCCTAAAATGAAGCGAGCACCCGTCAACATAAATAATAATTTTATTAGTATTCCGATAGCCTTCATATACCAGATCCAGAAAGTAACGTGAATATAATAATACATATTTGATACACAGTCTGTTATAGTAGTTGCTACCGGTGGTCCATACATCTCCCTGGTAACTCTGTGAGACAGTTCCATTTGGATATGTCTCGCTTTTATTGTTGGATTTCTCCGAGGTACAACTTTTCTTGTGATCCTGTTAGGTTAAACTCGTATCTTGTGCAAAGTCGTGGATGAAATATTATGTTCTGAATATTCAACCGAATATTTACAATGCAAATCCTACATAGTTTATACCTAGGTATATAATGAAACGTGTCACCTTGTATTTAATATATGACTTCGAGAGCTGAAATTTTTCACTACTAGTTTTATTACCGACTTTGTCGAGATTTAAATACCGTAAATTAGTTACATACAGCTTTAAACTTCACGGAAAATCCACGACAAATGTGAAAAAATTATACCCTCAAGGTGGAATAATAGTTCAGTCAAATAATGTTCAAAGGCGGATTGAAGTGGAAAGTTCTGCTGTGATTGTTTTTGATGGCTTACTTTATATTTTTTGGGGTGTTTAACGTGAATCTGAAGTTGTCCAAGAATTTTTTTTCGACAAATATGAGAAATCATCTAATAACCACTAAAAATCACAGTTTTTTTGGTTTTTGGCTTATAACTTGCAAATCAAGCCTTTTAGGCAAAAGTGACCTTATAGTAAAATAATGTCGAGAAAATTAATTACAATTACCTATTATTAAATGGTAGTTGAGCTGAACGATTGCCCAGCGTTTGGAATTAAGATGCTTCGGCATGCCAATATGCAAAACAAAACTTTCGTTGCCATGAGGGGTGACTCAGTTACCCCCACGTATTTTATCATTATATTGCCATTTATTTACAAATTTTAAGGCTTACATATTTATTGTGTTCCAATGAAAAAACTATTATAATATAGGTAATTTTATAAAAAAACCTCTACATTCATCAAAGAACATGACTTTCGCCAGGCGGCTGGGATCTACTGACTTACCGCTTATAAAAACATTTGATACCTGCTGGCGGTCCATCGGCCTATTTCATTACCTCTCAAGCAGCTTTGATCATGGTTCGAGCGAGAGAGAAGGCTCGCATCGCCCACTACTGTGGAAGTAAAATGGCAGAAACGTGTAGCTACGCGTACGCTTCCAGCACTCAAGAAATATTATTTGTGACAAGGAATGATGCCTACACATAAGAAAAACTCCGTTTTTTTACGTGGTATTTAATATGTTTTGAATGGTAGATTATGTGTTTATAGGTTTTGTAGGAATACGACAAATACCAAAACTATAAGATTTTGACTATCCTCTTACCGGTTAATAGCGGAAAATTATATTAACACATATCGACACGAGGCACCTTCTCTGAACTTATTAAAAATGTCAGAGTCTTCATACGACAAAATTTAATAGATAATATTCCCAAGACATTTCTAAGTATTATAAGGTTTTCTTAAAAAACAGAGGTTTACTTTCGTTTTTTTTACATTACCACCTCAGTATTACATACTTATTGACATATGAGTCTCAAAGAGATCATAACCAAAATATAATGCGATATTTCAATAAATTCACCTTTGTGGTATTCGATATTGGTTTTTTTCCGTATTGTGCCAGTTCTGCCAAGGTTCTGATTTGTTTTTGTTTGAGTTTTTACCATGCGCAAACAAAAAGGAATCATTTTTCATCTGATCAGATGCCATTCACGAGGAGGAATGAGGAAATATAGATATTTCTCTTATACATGAATACAATACGGAGTATCTTAAATAGAGAATTTAAATATGTTTTTGTGTGAAGAAAACTTTGTATTGTATAGGGAAACGAGGTAGGTAGTCCATTGTATGTATGAAAGATTGACGTGTCTTTTAACCCGTATAAAATCACAAGGGGATGAAAAATCGTCCATTAGGATAAGAATTTTTCAAATTTCTACGCCTTGTAACTTTTAACAGCATTTTTATAAATATCATTTTGAAAGTTTAAATTATGGTCATATATATCGTTTTTTTTAGGTTGTATTTATTTAAGAAGTTCGTTAAAGCATTTTATAGCTGAGTATGTGTAATGGTGTTGAGCTATTGTTGTATTAAGTTTAGGGATTATTATTTGTCCTGTGGTTCTCGGTCTGGTGCTCAATGATTCTAATTTTAGGTTTTCTTTGTAGAATTCCATTTGGAATTTATTTCGGACTCGCTCTCAGGCAGTATTATCTGTAGGGACCGTTGGATTTTTATTACGGAATTTGAATGGCACGCGACATAAATTTTCGTAAAATTAGGATATAAGTGTGTCTTATTTTCTTTTTTTTTAATAGGAGTTCACTGCACAAATGCACTTTAGAGAGCTTTAAACCGCCGGTCTAAAGCCAAATGAATTTCATTCAAAATCGCACCATCTGCATGACAGCATAAAAAAAGAAAACGTAGTAAATCCATTTAGATAAAATAAAAGAAGCTCTAGAACGGTGAGTTCTAGCATCCCAAAAATTGGACAGCGTTTCTATCTGCAATATCCAGGTAAATGCAGCGTGCATTTCAACACGCGGCGTGAGCATCAAAACGTGCTATGGATCTATGAAAGAAGCCAAGAATATTGTGTGCATTCGACCAAATGGCCATCAAAGGATAAGAAATTTCAAATAAATCAATTATTAATTTTCATCCAATCTTTTTTTGTGAAAAATAACTTTAAGGGCGTTTAACTACAAACATTTATGAATAAATAGGTAAAAAAAAATCTTACATAAAAAATATGTTTGTCGTTTTCACCAAAATAAGGAGAACTTTATTGACGTTTGGTTCGGCATTCTACCGCCAGCGTAGCGCTGATTACACCACTGGCAGAAAAAATACGAACTCTTCAATCTGTCGGTAAAAATGAAAACTACATTAATTTTATTCCGATCCAAACCATCCATAACCCCGAGCGACGCCGGGTACAAGACAGCTCGTATTAAAAATAAAGACATTTTATGGAACGTCAAGAAATAATTTATACGACGTTCAAAATTAGCCACAAATTCTCCGATTACAAAAAACCGTTACCGAAGAACTTTAAATTGCTTCAGAAATTCGAAGAACATCCATCCTGCCCACCCTTAGCGGAGGACCTTCCTCCGCAAGGGTAGGAACTAATGAAGAGATACACCGATAGAAGTGTACTATGGGCGTGTCTGTGTGCCAGAAGTAACCTCAAATTTCCCTTACTTCAGGTGAAATTAATCAAAACATTTTATGATATCGAAATTATTTATTGAACAGATCATCGATTTTATTAGCCTGTCTGAGGCTTAGGAGTCGAAATATCTTACGTAAATATTGGCGACGATCGTTTCTTTCAAATCTGTGTTTTTATTTAGAGGGGAATATTGTATAACATTTCTAACAGCCAGTTGGAATATGGCAACTCCAATCGGGATATGTTGTGAGGCTTGGGACAATGAGGGTAGGAAGGATATGGGCAAGAATTAGAATGTTGGTCTTTCACTGGGATGGTGCCTAGAGTACCTTCCATTATAGAATACGCCGCAAATGTAATAGACAAACAAACTTCATTATAATAGTCACGAAGGGACCGACAAAATTTTGTTCCTTGCAGCCATTACTCTTTATATCGGAAGTATGTTATTTTAAGTATATGATTATATATACGTACTCGTATATGGTTATAAAAGTATAAATAAAATCTTTTAAAAAGATTACTTTGTTAAGTGACAATCGATAAAACGTGTATTTTTCTATTGTTAATCGCTTTTTGATAACAATTAAAAATCAACGATTGTTTTGAAATATTTTGCTTTCATGTTTCTCAATTTCTCCCTAACTGCATTATAAAAATCATTAAATTATTCATCATATGTAAAATCTCACTTGTCATAAATGACTAACTTGCACGATTGTTATTAGTTTCGATTGTAAAATTTCACTTCACAGTGGATGCATAACTTACGACATATTTGTGCGGCTAATTTCGTAGTAATCTTCAACTAATAATAATGGAAGTAACAGTTTATCAGGTTATTCGTAATCCAGAAACCTTTTTTCTTAAATGAAAAATAAGGACATGTGAATCACACTTCTAGGATACATCTATTCAGTGGTAAGACGTAGTACCTAACACCTAAGGGTAGGGCCTAGAGATTGCAATTCGGATTATCCGAATTCTAAAAATCCGGATTTTCAAATGTTTAGCAATCTAAATCCGTGGAAAAAAACTCGGATATGAATTTTTTTTTAAATAAGTTATTTTCAAAGCAATGTAAATCAATACTTCCAACAGGCCATACAATATTATTTCAAAGTATAAATTTCTATTATACTTTTTTTTTTTTTTTAAATATAATGCAAAAAGTCCCCATAAACTACTTTTTTGTAGTTTGTCTAACGGGAGCTTGTTTTTTTTAACTTTCGTCATTTATAGTTAAGGTTACAAAATATATATACAAGTAAATTTATAATAATAAAGTTGTTAACCCAATAACCAAAGGTTCACATTATGCACAGGTTCAAGGTTTATTACGAACAGGTGTGCTTATTATTTAGCTAGAAAAATATTTTAAATGTAAAAGAAAAAACAAAGGGAAAGAATATGAATAAAGAATACAAAAAATCAAAAAAGAATAATTTTTCCGAAATGAAATATACGAGTATGTGTGTATGAATAGGAGAATGCTCCTTAATGAGAGTGGTTGATTATATATTATACTAGTAAAAAAAAATTTAAAAAAAAAATTTAAAAAAAACAGAAAAGACAAATGAATTCAGAAATCAAATCAATGGCTGGCTCTAAGAAATCAAAGAAGAGGAGTTATCCACCATCTTGAGAAGAAATTTGTAGGAGCTTAAGAACAATTAGTTTTTAAATAAAATCTAGTCCGCCTCAGCACAGGAACCCCTAGTAAGGACTAAGAAAAACGTTACAAATTGTCTAATTAGCTTTGAAATTATTTATTACCTAAATGACAAAATATGTATTGAAGCTAAATGAAAAAAAAAAAATAAAACTGTTTCTTTATAAAAAACGTTATGTTAGGTAATTATTATTATGCGAGAGAGCTGTTTTGCCTTCCGGAGGCATTATCATGCTGGTTTAAACTGGTTACATCGCAGAACTTTTTTTATAAATAAACGGTTTTTTAAATTGAATAATAATAGATAAAACATTTTTTCTTTACTTTTCCCACTACGTGCTTTTGAACGAGCAGTGTTCGCGGGCAACGCATGTGTCGTATCGCGCCAACCCGAGCACTGCTCGTCACTTGATACGTTTTTGACTTAAAACGAACTGAGCTCACCAGTTGCCACTTTATACTCGTAGAAGTTTACGCAAATCGTTTCTTGTGTTTTAACTTATCATAGTTAGATTTGTTTAATTTTATTAGTATAGTTAGACTTGTTTTTATTTTATATATTATTTTAATACTTCTGTTTTGTTTTTTTGAACTGGATAACATTTAAATTATGTAAACTCTTTAAATAAAAAATTAGGTAACCTGGTGTTTTTAGTTCCATTTTTGTGAAAAAACCCGAGCATGAACCAGTTTTAAAAATGGAGTTCAACAAATAAAACACCAAAAAAATTCTTCATATTTTCGGTCATTGAAATTTGATAATTTTAAACCTTTTTTTTTATGTCCTGAAATTGGCATTTTGTATTCCACGAAATCCGAAAGTTCGGATTTTTCGAATCGTCTCCGGATTTGCAATCTCTAGTAGGGACTTCCTCCTTAGGCTCTCCCCACTCGCAGTGTTCATCGACGCTTGCGATATATCCAAATTGAGCCCATTTCCCGGCTGCCTCTGGTAATCCGACACCACGTAAGACTATACACGTGTCTATCGTTATTTATTGCCCCGGGCAGAGCCGGGCTGCCGGAGGCTGGCGGGGATAAATGAAGTTTCCCCAAATTTCCTAACCTTATGTATAGTAGAAAGATTGAGTTGTTTTATGTCGCTCGACAGAGGGCGCAGAACCACATTGAGAAAATAAGATCTACTTAATAAAATTTTATCCTAAATAATAATATGAAAATTCTTTCTTCTTTTCTTATTTAACGTATTTGAAATTTCGTATAACTTGTGAAAACTTTGTTTGATTGCAAAGTATCCTTCTGATTTTTGTCCTCTTAATTAAATTTAATTCTAAAAGTAACTTGGTCCAGATATGGGTAATATTTAAAGGCAGAATTATGAATTTATGATAAATCAATGAATTATTGGAAATGTGTAATACCTCAAAAAAATAACAAATAATTGAACAATGGGTTTTCTAATTTTGAATTTTAAGGCTGAATGAGGTGGCGGGAGAGGGAAGCAGAAGAAGAAGACGACGATTCGGATGTATCTGACTATCCAGGGCTGGTCACTAAGTATGGCTTTAACACATTCTCCCAGTGTTTCCGTTCTGAACGGTGGTCTCTCAGCTGGGAAATGCTAAGAAAATCTCGCTCTGGTCTGCGACATTCATTATAAAAAAAAATAATTCTAAAAAACCTTTTACGAAGCTCCATAGTTCGTGATTAAAAATAAAATACAAACTGAAAATAATTGCAATGATCTATAAAATCTACACAGAAAACCTGTCCAATTATCATAAATCCGGAACTCACAGTTCAATGGTTTTTACTGATATATTCAATAATATTTTTTTCCCATAAAGTTTAGGGGAGAGTGGGGCAATGGCAACCAAATCATGGCATCAAAAACTGAAGAATAAATATTTTTATTTTTCCAACTGTTAATACATGGTGGAATTCCATTATATTGATTAAAAAGTGTATTTTATTAAATCATGAAAAATAAATCGTATAAATAAAAACTTTTTTAGTATAAACCATATTTTGGTATTTATTCTTTGAGATAAAATAACACGTAAAAAAAACATGCTTGCCATTCGGAATTGCCCAATGCAAAGGGAATAATAGCTAACGTTAACGTTTTCCGCAAAAATACATTCACACTAATAATAAATCGACACAACAAATTTATGATTTCGTTTCACACCGTATGTAAATATAGATAAGTCATATCAAGGTACGATTATAATACGTAACAGCAGTATTTTCTAATAGTAACAGAAATACCACCATTTAAGAAGGACGCAAAAATTACATAATTCTTAATGAAAATATGTAAATATTCTTACCTTCAACGACGTGCCCAACTTCCCTCTACAAAATTTAGCCCGATGTTTTCACATGCCGCGGTTTTTAAGGGTGTAGAGGTATCGTAACCGTATAGCACTCGATCGTTCGGAGTTACCCGCAGTTCGTTATTACCCCACTGTTCCCTATATTTCTCTCGAATTAACGGCACAAAAAATTACTGAAAAAAAATTGAAGATACATTTATTTTCTTTTCAAAGCTTTTTAACCATTTGGTTTCTTGCATCCCGTATCTATAATATGTAGAAGTGTGTAACACATCCTCGATAACTTATTACTCCAACTCTATAGTAATTCGGTATGTATAGTATGTGGCCTGTCGTGTAGGGTCATTTTTCATCAGCACTATCAATTTGTCACTTGTTATTTGGTCCTCTTCACTTCAAGTGACCTCTCATAAGAATTTTTCCGGAAAATGGGAAAATTCATAAAATAAAGGCTTTCCTAAATTCATGTCGCGTAAACTAAAACGATAAGTTAAAAAAAATGGTTCATTTTTATACGAAAATGAAAGCCTAATATTTCAAATAATAAGAGAAATTCCTTTGTTCCGGGTTGCCAGTTAATAAAGGGTGGGTAGGTACTTATATTATTATTCACAGAAAAAAGGTATATTAATTTTTTTTAAATAGTTATTGGAATCTATACAATAATTTATATTAAAAAACTATTGTATGAAGCTATCACTTTGTGGTTATCCATTATAATAAAATGAAACATTCAAACATTGTTTTGATAAAAATATGGGGATCAATATTCTTCACGTTAATGGTAAAGGTAAATGCTTAGATTATTTAGAAACCTTAGAAATTAAGAAATCCCTTAATAATAATGATTCTACTACTAACAATAAAAAAAACCTGTCTTACAGCCCCATTTTAAATACGTTTCCTTTCACCCTACCCTCACTCTTTACTAATCCCTAGTCACGCCCCTACTCCTACTGTGACACTTATTATGTAATATTGTTTAGTATGTACGTTTCCCTGATGATGGAACGGTTTTTCCGAAACCGGTAGGCTTGAAAAATAAATGTGGTTAAAACAAAGTTTGATTGTTTCATTTTATTAATATAAAAAATGTTTGTCCTTCAACTTATACATTTTTTGTAGTTTACATCACGTGTTGCGTTATGTGGTGACGTGTGGCGAAATAATTTATTTTTTGTTTTTAATTTATGTTTATGTGAGTTTTTTTTAATTTATGTTTATGTGAGTCTATTTCCAGAGTGGAAGATACTCTCAGTATCTCCCTGGTGAAAGACCACCATTCAGAATTGACACGTTTGCTTGAAATAGCTTTTAGCCGTGTTTGGTGACCAGATCTGAATAGCCAGGTATTTCCCCTTTTCTCCACCTCCCTCTTCCCCTTCTCCTTTCCCTCCCCAATACCTTCAGCCTCACAACATTCCCCAATTGTTAATGCCATAATCTCGCTGGCTCCAGACGGTTGGGAGCAGTTTGGGACTCTTGTGTGGTATTCATATAAAAAATAAAAAATAAGTATCATCAGACAGCAAAAAGACGTCAATTTTTTTTTTCCAAATGTGCTATGGAATTCCTGGTACAAGTCTGTTGGGTACGTGGAGATACGACCTGTATATATATCACAATAATATAAGTACAAGGATATTGTATATACGTGCGAGTGCAAATACTTTCAGCACTCAATGTCGCTACCACCCTGAACGTTTTTTCTTTGAAATTTCTATCGAAAACCACAACTTATGTGTTTCCACTTAGATGGAAATTTTAAATCTCCATATAAGATGACAAAAACGACGTTATGAGATTAAAATAGTTACATTGACCTAGAAATTCAAGACAGGAAACGCAGTGTAAATTTCATAATGCCAGAGTAGCCCGGTCGAGAGTTATAAAGTTTTTTTTCTGTTTCAGTACAAATATTTTCTGCTAAAAATTAAAATTATTTATATTATTTTCATAATAAGCGATTACTTTGTAGTTTGATGTCATAATAAATAAAACAAACACTTTGTTATAAACCACGAATTAAATGTATTTTTAAATTAGTGGTTTACAACAAAGTTAATTAGTGGTTTATAACCAAATTAGTGGTTTACAACAAAGTTAATTAGTGGTTTATAACCAAATTAATGGTTTTTAATGAAATTAGCGGTTTATAATAAATTTAATCACTTAAGTTAATTAGTGGTTTATTACAATATTAATTAGAGGTTTCAAACGAAGTTATTCAGTTATGTTAATTAATAGTTTATAACAAAGTTAATCGGTTGATAAAGTGTTTTTTTTATATGAATACCACACAAGAGTCCAGAGAGGGATATAGATACGTTCAGTATCACTCTGGTAAAATGTCAATTAAGTATGTACTATGAAACATTGCACGGAATGAAATTAGCTGCGTTTAAGAATCAGACCTGAACAGTCGGGTTGTCCTACCCTTTGTGCATTATTAATCCCATATTTCTGTGTCCTAAATATCAAGGCTGCCATAGTCCTATCATGATTGGGCAAGAAAACAAACCCGATTTAATTCGCATCAAGTATTATTTCTGAAGCAAGGATCATAAATAATAATATTGATTGAGGTAATTCATCAAAATGCCATCATTCTCCAGTCAGCATGAGCAGCGTATTATTCCATCAAAGCCTATAATTGCCATGATACTAAATTATTGAGGGAGTAATGGCATAAATTAGTAAAGTTTAATAGAAAAACTAAACTAGTCAGTCACGAAACACACCATTATCAAGCAAACGTTGGGATTGATTAATGGCCTAAAACCAAAGGCAGAAAATTCTCCAGATTGTTTATTGAGGATAAAAAGTTTCACTGTTTCGACAAGTCGCTTGGTAATGAAAGCAGGCTTATAGACACCACAATATTACACCGGTTGTCTGTCACCTATTAGACGCCAAGTGTCATTTGGGAGAGCAGATGAATTGATAAAGTAGTTTCAAAAGAACATATCATATGTGAGTGGATGGGGACGCACCAGGAAGATATGGCAGTGAAACAATTTTTAAGACGATATTTGAATGTGAACGAAGCCCAGAGTGTGTATGCCAAAACAGTGTTAGTTTCCTCTATTTTTTCACATAGTTATACAAAAAAAAAATGAAACAATATGAAAAATTCAAACATTTATAATTGTTTAAAATATTAATTTTAAAGAAATGGGAACCCAAAATAGACAGCGCCTATGTGTGAGTAATGTAAATAGATAATATGAGTAATTAAATATTAATTATTTACGTAATGAAACAGCAAGAACATGCATAATAAGTTATAACATCATTTCATGTAACACTTTTTTTATGTAATCGCAATATGTACACTCCGCTTCTCTGCACAAGCAATGCTTAAAAGAAAAGTGTAGTATTTTAAAATGAAATAAAATGTATTCAATTTTAATAATAGATTAAAAAAATAATAATATTAAAGGTGGAAATTTTGGAGTTATAGTTTAAGTAAGCAATGTTTCGTATAGTTAAGTTAAACAGGTATTAATAATAAAGATTCTATTGAAGTAATGTTTCAACATCTCTACGTAAAATATTATTGTTTGCGTTGTGTGACATTCAAACCTCTACGCCTATTGCCTCCTGCTTCAGGGATATGTCGTGTGCAGTAATTATGTTGAATTTTGACTTAATTACTTAACATGATTAATATAATTCCATTCGGTATTTGCGCTGGGGAATTCCAGCTCAAAAACAATTTTTATCCGCCATTTTAAACTTTTTGATCATTATCATAGTTAAAATGTTTTTTAATCGTGCCTGTAAAAAAAAACCATCATTTTGAGGGGGATCGTTAATTACCCTGAATTGAATGTAAGCATGATATATTTTTTAAATTATCTGACATTTTGTTCGTGTTGGTAAGATCCTTCAGAAATTCAGAACTTTTAAAATATTTTGATTTCTTAATGTAAAAATACATTCGAAATATATTTTAAAACCTGAATTGTTCGAAGGCTCGATAAATTAAATGTTTAATTATAATCAAACATGAGCCTGAAATAGTGGAGAGGAATATAGACAATGAATAACAATTGTGAAATCATTGTAAAAAATAATATTTACATAACCTAAACGAATTAAATCTCAATAAAAATAATTAATTATTAAAAATTGAATATATTCTTTAGACTTTAATAAAAAGTCAATAGATGTCTCATATTAATAAAAATTCGGATATTAATCCGAAGACACTGTCTAGTTCGCAATTGTGTTCCGTTGGAACTTTGTCATCATTATAAAGATAGCTGCTAATAATATGGGATAAGAAATGGTGAATAATATTAACAAAACTTGAATTTGAGATATGATATCGATGAAAGATGACATAAATTTAACTGGTATTATTAGCTAAGTTGGTTAAGCGGTTGTCCCGGATAGGCAGAGGTCCTGGGTTCGAGTCCCAGATGCGACCGAAATCTTTTTATTTTCTGTCATTTTTTCCGTTTTCATATATCATTTAGGTTATGTTAATATTATTTTCTACAATGATAAGTAAAAATGAAGTTTTTAAATCTCAATAAAAATAATTAATAATTAAAAATTGAACAATTGTGAAACCTACACGATAGCTCTTTATTAAAAAAAAAACTAAAACTTTATTCTTCCGTTCGGTCAGATTCCACACATAATCAGGAATTGCATTGTTCATAAAAACTCTTGACGGACTTAACCTTCCCCCCGCCTAATTTATTTTGATATCACTGTAGTATTGGCGATAAAATTTTGAAATAAGACGACTCGTCTGAATTAGTCACTTGGAGGACGGAATGACTAAAGAAAGACACATTGAGATATAACCGACAAGATTTACCTATTCAGTAATAATACCTAGTCAAAAGCATTCAGGTGAATGAATCCACGTGATGGGTCGAAAATATGACACATTATCGTGGTAAAGATTACAGATGTGTATTTTATGTAAAAATACAAAATAATATAGTGTAATTAATTATCAAAATATCTGCAGAATAACAGTTTAAAATACAAAATTGTTTATTTTTATAAACAATAATTATTAATCTAAAACACTCATCCAAATTGAAAAAACCTTCCGAGCAAAGATAAATGTCGCCGGCAGGACTCGAACCCGCACCCTTCTAATGTCCGGTCAGATGCTCTACCGTTGAGCTACGTCGGCTTATCGCAAACCCGCCAAGTTAATCAATATATACTAGTGTTCCATTCAATAATTACTGTTTTTATTATATTTTCACCTGTAAACAACCAACTTTATTATTATGAGAGAGGCTTGTAACGGCTAAATCCCTCAAATAGATGGCGTCGAGACAAATTATGTTTAATTAATTAATTTTTAATTCGGAAGGTTTTTTCAATTTGGATGAGTGTTTTAGATTAATAATTATTGTTTATAAAAATAATAATTGTTACCCTTTGCACTATGCACAAAAATCTTGTCTTAAGTTTTAAAGAACTTTAGTTTATCAATTAACAAAATTGTTTTATTATATTTTGATTTATATTTAAGTAAATATTCTATTTCGTTTTTAAGGTTATTTCATTGACCTCTTTCAGTTGGACTTTAATTCTCGACTTGTACCTATCAAACTTTTCTTTTCGTTTTATATCTGGGAACGATATATTGTTGAGTTTTGTTTCAAATATGTGTAATTTCTATGTTCGAATGTGCTTTTATAACACAAAATGATTTTTATGTCATTTTGATTCGATCTAACGCCATGAATACGTGGTCCTGTTGGGGATTCGTATGTTTGAATAGTTTCAAAAATATATTTTTGGTATATATTTGCAGTACATTTGATAGGTTAAAACTTTTGAAAATTTCTATCGAAGGCGTTCTTATGGGTACTTGAATCATGTTACGTTACTTATATTACTATTAAATAAAACGAACACTTTGTTTTAAACCACTAATTTATTTTTAAATTAATACTAACCGCTTTCACTTATTTAAAGCTTAATCAGGGTGAAATGTAAAACTAAATAAAAATACATAGAGTGAGCATATACGTATATATAATTGGGATTTGTAAAAGAAAGGTTATAAATTTTACCAAATATTACTTTTAATAAATATGTCAATCCACAAAACAATTGGTTTCTACGAAAACTTTTTTTTTATATGAATACCGCACAAGAGTCCCAACTGCTCCCAACCGTCTGGAAACAGTGAGACTATGGCATTCCCAATTCGGGAATGTTGTGAAACTGAAGGTATTGGGGAAGGGAAGGATAAGGGAAGGGGAAGGTGGGAAAATACCCAGCTATTCAGATCTGTTCACCAAACACGGCTAACAGCCATTTCAAGCAACGTTTCAATTCTGAATGGTGGTCTTTTATCAAGGCGATACTGAAAGTATCTTCTACTGTGGAACGTGCGTAAATACACTATACATTATTTTTAAATGAATTAATTGTGAAACAACACAAATTAATTAAATAAAATTTACTTGCGCACGCCGGGATTTGAACCCGCGACCTTTGGATTCGTACTCGAGAGCCTTACCCCTCGATTACTGTTAGATGTTAAATTACTTATTGATATGTACATACTAACAGTCACTACCACGAACCATAATCGGGAATATTAGAATAGATTTCAAAGACACCCGATTACCTGTAACCAATATCTACTTATCTAGAATGTATCTGATTATTGGTTTCTATTCAATTTTCATTTGGTTTCTTACGAAGGATTCTCCTAAAATTGCTCCTGCACCCAAGAATTCTATGTAGGTACAAGTTGCCGGACCCTTATTTATCGCAGAAAGAATGAATTCTTTCCAATTGAATTGTACTAAAATAATGATCCCTCAATTATTTATTTCATCTCAAACAGCTTCAGTGGGCTAATCCTTACCAAGAAACAGTCCTACGGCTCCGAAGTGAAACGTAACGAACCAAGAAACGAATTATTTCCTCTTTGAAGAAAAAGTCGTCCAGTCAATGAACATCTTTTCGACTTTCTCATTTAAATGAAGTCCTTAATCACGAATAATGATTATTCACATAAATTTAGCTCCCAAATTTTGAAACGACGTTTTAATTCTGACGGCAAACTTTATTAAAGGAGAATGATTAAAACTTGAAAGTTATCGCGATATTTTTTCTTTTGTCCCGGGGACGAACGACTCTTTTACTTTTGAATTTTTTACCTCAAAAGTTCTGATTCATTGCATTGGAACTTTGGACCTCTCTTGACACAGCTGGTTATTTTTTTAAACTTTGACTTTAACAAATAATCAGGAAAGAAACAACCTGCGAGGAAGTAAACCAAATGAAGCGAGAGAATCATATTATTATGCAGTGGCGGCTCGTGACTTTAGAGTGAGTTAGTGTGCTAAGATTAAAAAATACAACGTTATTGACAAAAAATATTAATTAATAAATTTTTTTTTTTTTGGTAAAACCGTTTTTTTATGAAGATTTTTCGGTTAGGTAGGGCACTGAAAAAACAAAAACAAAAAAAAAACACTTTTAGCACGTAATGCTTCTAAATATTGAAATGATAGTTGAATAGTTATTGTGGGTTCAAATCCTTCAGAAAACTTTTTTTTTTTAAGAAAGACAAATATTCCCTGGTTACGAATAACCTGAGAATATTTGAAAATCTCCTACTACCATCACAGTAAGCGGAAGATGTTGCTTGTGTCGTAAATAGAGGACTTGGCCAGCCGAGGAATTGAACTCACGACCCAAACGCGATGCCAACTCAGCCACTGACCGCTATAAAAATACAATATATTATTGGAACACTAATATATACAGAATAATATATATAACAATTTATTTCCTTTAATATTCCGTGTATAAACCCGCCAATAAGCAATTCATTTCAATATTTAAAATCATTACGTGTAAGAACGTTTTTTCTTTCTAAAACATTTAAATTAGGGCTATCTGTGTGCGTAACCCTCAAAACACGTTTCACGCTTCATCCAAATAAAGAACCATCTTTTTTATTGGTGGATATCAATTAACCCGTTCGACGGTATGTAAAATTTAATAAAGTGTTCATAAAGGCAAGCATTTATTGCCAAAAATGTCAAGGTTCGAGAAGTTGCTAAGAATAGTTGTTCTCGTATCTGCAATCTGAGATCATTCCCCAGAACAAATTGATAATAGTTGATTTTACAAAAATCACTGCATATAATGGTAAACTGAGGAACTACGTATGTATGTAAAATTGCATGGGACTTTCAATTCCTTTTGATAGAGCATTGTCAAAGGTTACATCAACTTAAGAACCGACCACAATCCCCTCATAATGAGAGGATACGCTATGATTATGTTGTGATAACAGGAACGAATGTATTGAATAATATCGCATCCCATAATTGCACGTTATTGCAAGAATCAATCTCGCATCTCTGTGAGAATTTAATCAATTATGCATAAAGAAAACCATTCGTTATAATGCCAACGGGCAGGGTCCGTCTCTTCTTATAGTATGTACCTACAATTATCCATTACGTGTTAATCCCAAGATGATAAACTCGTTGTTTTGTGTTCGTATAGTACATCTGCAGAACAACAACAATACAAGATTATTATTTGTGAATAGAGTGTTACTTTTTAACGAAATCCATAATTTTGAAACAATGACTGTTCTACACTCTTATATATGCAATACCCGGCGTTGCTCGGTGTTATGAATGGTTTGGAGTAAAGATTTGAGATTGTGATGTGTTATCCCTAACCTACCCTACTACTACCCCTAATCTATCCCTACCCATACCCTACCCCATACCCTATCCCTACCTCTACCCCTACTCTTACCCCTACACCTACCCCTACCCCTACCTCTACCCCTACCCCTACCCCTACCCCCAGACCTACCACTACTCCTTAAGTATCAAATTCTGCTTTAAAGGGTGAGAAAGGGGGGTGGGGGTAGCTTATCGAAATCTCATGTAGACAGTAACCTTCCTCTTGTTTTGTAATTTCATCAAGTACGGAAAAAAAATTGTAGATTTTTATAAAAAAATAACAAACATCTTTGTAGATTCTCGGCGTGATGATTCCCAGGGCGGGAGAGCCGGAAGGTTACTCTCTTCACGCTTGTATAGCGCAGTTATTTCTGGAATATAGAGAAAAATGTACTGGACTGCAGCTCGTAGGGTAAAGATCGCCCAGGTGATATCCAGCCTCCAATAAGAGTAAAACGACGATCAAATATTTCCACAAAATGAGCAAAATCGCAATGAGTAGTACCTACCTGCTTATTTTACAGAAACTTCTGGACAAAGATAATGTGTTTTCAATGAGTTTGTAATACGGTATTCATTAAAAAGACCTATCAAAACGGACATTATTTATTCATTTGAGCTTGAATGATTGCTTTGATAATGCTGATAACGCAAAATCGATGTCCTTGTTAAATGTCATCATTGTAAGCCCGTGAAATTGGAACATGTCAGAGTCCCACGGTAGTTGTACAATGTAGGCGCCATTTAACGCAATCGACAATCAAAACGCAAAACACAGAAGTCGTTTGACGCATTCATTGATTTTGGAATAACCTATGAATACTAAATAATTAAAAATATCTACGTGGGAAGCTACCCAGCTGATGGAATACCGTCGGTAAATAATTTAATCCGACTAACATAATAAACGAGTAATCAATCCAACAGAATACGTGTTCAAATCCATCTCATTATCACGTAGCAGAGGACCTATTTAAACAACTTTCCAATTTACTCCCTTTTACATCTCTGAAGGAAGACGCCGCTTAAAATTGAAAACACGAACATATTTTCATCTAAACCTTGGCAAGACGCGAGACTTCTTGTCCGGGAAACTGGGTTATTTCTCTGGGGGATTTCATTACGTGTAGTAAGCCCGGCACCCCCAATCACCTCCAATTCACACCCCATTTATCCGTTAAAATCTTCAGATGAAAGTGACGAAACCTTTCGGAATTTTGTATTAATTATTTCACGCTTTAACGGCCATAACAAGTCTCCCGAGAACCATAAGATGTCTCAAAGACTAATCGCATATCTGGGCTGATGGGATTAAAACAATAATATTTGTTCGCGCATTACTTGCCGCTATAATTTTGTTTTTTTTTTCGCTAGTACCGGTACATCGCAGTGTTGGTAGAATTATTAATAATACAAAGGGATGACTTATTCAATTATCGTGTATAGAGATTCAATAGACATTGCCACTTATGTTCCTCTGTGATACTTGGGAATCGAAAAGGAAGAGTAGAAGATTAATTGCAGTTTCAATAGAATGATCGCGAGTCTCTACAACATAATAAAGGATTGTATCATCTGAAATATGTAGGTACTTTCAAACTCCTTTCAGAACGAAAGACTTCCTGATTTTGTGTAGAGACTGACGGGAACATTTACACGGGAATTACAGCCTTGTTATATTGAGTGGTTTTTTCGACAGTTACCCAGTTCGCATTGGATATGAAAAGTCTTTCGACGTCATATTGTAGCCAATGATGACTACCATGGCAATAATGGCGACACTTTTTAAGGCTGCCATTGGATAGAAAAGACGCCGAGAGCTTTATCGCTTACAATATAATCAGAACATGAAAATACTTTAGGAAGCAACGTATTTTGGGATTATGTGTTGGACTCCTATAAGTTGAGTGTATTTATACATTAAATATAACGGATTAATCAAATGAGGATCTGTGATTAATCAAACAACTCACCGATGGTTAAGAGAAGTTAATTTATTTTTATAACGATTATAAAAGCTTATGATTAAATTTACACAATATAAATATGAACAAGTAATGTGAAATAATTACCGAACAAAGAGAATCGAATCTAGCCGAACAACGGGAATAGAATAATGCTACTAGGTAAAATGGAGACTATATGAGAAATGTCGATGTCACTACTATTGCCGTGCTTCGGATGTTTGACGGCTGTTATACAGTAAATCTTAGTGGCCAGTTCAGTAGGTAGAAGTGGGTAGGTTCAATATTAGAAGCTCTGGAGGCTGGATTTAGTTAAGGATCGATTAGGTATGCAACTAATGATGCTTGATTGATACTTTATAATCATCCATGTTTCTTCTGCTAGCGCAATCTCCTATCATTATTACTATCAGTATTTACCCTGCAGACTGTAGTCCAGAATAGCTCTTCGAAAAAGCACACATATGCGCTTGTATGATTACTAAAGTTTCGAAGCCATGAAGTTCGGTTTTTCCTCGTTAAAGTTGTTAACTAATTAAAAACGGAATCTGATCCTTTTCACTCTCCTCTTAGAAAATTGTGAATACTCGAAACGCAAATAGCTTGCTACAGTGCTAAAGAGGCTGTCACATCATTGAGCTCGGGGAAAGATTTTTTTTACTCCCGATCTAACGAAGCCTTTTGTACATTTTATTTACATTGAAACAAATGTGGATACATACAATATAACGCAAAGCTGGAAGTGGAAAAAAATAGTATGGAAATGGTGAGAGATATTGAATGTTTGCTGCAGTGTAGATATGTTTGTAATTAGGTTAGACAACAGTCAATAATATCTGAAATGCATCTGCAATAATAATTGTAATCTACATATTGCAGTCCCTCGTTATTAATGCAAATCGGATTATTGTCAAATAAACTACTAGGTGGCAGGGAAATTATGATCCGTATTCGCATGAAGAGGAAACAGACTTGACACGGTTTGCTTTTCATTTGGTGGCGTCACGGGTTTAGATTTTGTGGAAACATAAAAATCAAGGGATTTAAAAAAGAGTTCGTTCGGTCGTTAGTTAATCGTTTAGCCGCCTGCAAAGTTAACCAATGCAAGCTGCATAAAAATATATTTTATAATTTTATTCGTGTAGTAGACAGTTTCATGAAAACATTGTAAGAGCTTTGTGTCTGGTTCCAGAAGTAATGAATTCAGAACCAGGCGAGTATAAAACAAGTGTAATATGCAAGCAACTTATTAGCCATAAAGTTTATTTTTACTTATGGTAACCCTTCATTCAAATGACAACCGACCGACTTTCTGATATCCACAGAACACGAGATTTTATTCACTTTTCTGCTGCCTGCTGAATCGGTCGTGTTGTAGAACATACTAGTAACTTGTAGATTTACATATTGTATCACTTCTAGTTTATAAATTTACCTTCTGAATTTTGTACGCGTTGAGAAATAAATCAATAAAATGGTGACCCTTCTTTTATTAATATCTCCGCGACAATCTTTAACGAAAGCGCTTGGTAAGTATTGGTAAGTATACACAAATACACAACATACCGTAAAACATGTGTAATATAGATAAATAACGTTAAACAAGCTTTTGTTTTTTAAACATGCCCTTATTCACATAGTATATTTTATTTATTGCGAATACCACATAAGAGTCTTAACTGCTTCATTTATTAAAATTTATTTTTATTTATATTGTATTTTTTTTATGCTGTATACGTTTTTTATACTATATCCTTTTATAGTTTATACTTTACTCCTTTTTATAGGTACTGTATACATTTTTATGATTTTAAATCGTTTCTTTATATTTGGTAAATGCACATTTTTGTTATTTTTGATGTATTTATACTTCTCTTACCATTATGTTAATGGCGCTTGTTGTTACTTGTTTATATATAAATAAATACTGTCAGGGGCCAGTGAACTATATCATCCCCAATTGAGATGTGTTTTGTGGCAGAGAGGAGAGGGTAGGGGAAGGAGATAGGGAAACGAGAGGTGGGGAAGATGTATTTTAATTAGAATAATATAGCGTATTTGCATATTGCAAAGTTACATAGTTAGGAACAACTGTTCAGAAACGAAATGTTGTTTTTCTGTTCCTTGCCTTTTCCAATTGTTTTGGACCATAATTTCATAAATACAAAATTGATATTTTAAATAACTTAACATTAATAGAAGTACTAAAAAAATACAACATTTGACGACTTTCGATAATATCAGCAGTGGTGAAACAATGATTTCAACGGCCAAAGTTAAGTGGAAGTTTTTTTAATGAATACGGGCTATAAAAATAAAGGAATTTAATTCTGCTCATTGTAATTAAGTTCTTGCTTTGATCGTCATCGTGAGAATATTTGACAAATTTAAACATTTATTGAACAAACATATTATAATAATATACAAAACAAACACTGTTATTTAATTTGTAAGCGAGACGCTTGACATTTGAATTGTTTAGAGATCACATATTTTAGAAATCGTAATAAATATGTTTATTTATAGTGTAAATTAATACTGATTTCCAATTCCTTGATGACTTAATATGTTTTCAAAATGTATCATTATTAACTTGTAGTATGAACCTGTTCACAGGTATTGCCAGGTGACAGTATCTTGCGACCATCGCAAATTCTTTGGGTCCATTATAGATTACTGTGGTGGTACTTTAAAAATATGTATATCAAAAGAAGTAATCTGAAAATGTTACTAATTTATTTTCAAAAAATGTATAAAAATGGTACCCTTTTAATAAAGTTATATTTCTACTCAATGCATTATAGTATCTACCTTTGTACCTACATGTTTATTTACATTTTTTTTTCTCACCTAATTTTATTAAAATTATAATACATTGCACCCGATTTCAGATGTGTATATGAAGGTACTCCCAGTATCGCTAAGGTGAAAGACCATAATTAATTTTAATTTTTTTATTGATACGTATTTACAAAATACAAATTAATTCCCGCTAAACCAAATAATTTGGCTTGTCAACAGATGATTATCTCTTATTGGTTGCATATATTTAAAAATACTATAATTATCATTTTAATATCTATACAAAAGAGCAAATAATACATAGAAATGCCCTAACACGCAAGGGGAAGAAACCAAAATAAGGGGGCGAGTTTGGGCGGATCACTGTCATTTGATTTGCGAATAAATGCATCCCGACAGTCTCTAGGCAACTCACATTGCATTGCAAAGAATAAGTATTTATTATTCGAAAAGGAAATCTGCTAATGATCAACTCGTCCTTTTTACAATAATTGTAAGGAATTTATGGCAATCTCCTCTATTCCCGTTTTCAAACTAACCCAAACAACCAATAAGTAAGACAGTAAATAAGACAAAGGGTCGGCTTGTTCACAAAAACAGAATATTTTCTTGGCTTATTTAGTTTGACCCTTTTTACAAATGTTTTTAATTTGCTTACTGTAGTCAAAATCATGTGAAAGAAGCGTGGACGGCAGCGCTTTGGCCAATCAGTAAAACTGTTAATGTATTATATTATTGAATAAGTGAAATACAGATAAAAAAACGCTTATCTGTGGAATGAAATGCGATAGTTTTGATTATTCTCTTGTCCATTTCTATTTTTCCAGCGTTAAAATCTGCAGGAAACCATAATTATTATTTTAGTGCTTAAATCTATGAATGATCGCTCATGGCGTCATGTATTCGAGAAATGTTTGAACCAAATTTAGGTTGTCACGTGGTTTCCTCCAGCCGTCAAAATAGTAGGAAAATATGGCTATTATGGCACGTCTATTCATTCGGACGTCAGTGATCTACACAGTTTCTTTCAACAACCTTTTATACATTTCGTTCATCTCATTTAATGACTATTTAAATTATTCATTATTGTTTACAACATCAATTACTTTCTTTCATTTTTCAGCATATATTTAACTTTGTTCATTAAATTTTCACAACAGTACTTCCTAACCTTCAACTTCCCCATCTTTCCCTCTCCGCTCGCATTAGCCTCACTCTAATCGGGGATGCCATAATCCCGCTGGCTCTGAACAGTTGTGCGGTATTTACAAAAAAAATCTCGTATAACTCACTTTTTTTATTTAATTTTACAAAAGAAAAAAATACGGTGCAAAAAGTCCATTAATTGATAATTAATGATATTATTACAATGGATATACACGAGAGTCGAAAGAATGCTAAAGGCCAATATTTGTTTTCAGATTTCCAAACAAAAAGGTGTAACGTAGAATTTCCAATAAAAGGTCTACACGTTTTTTTTTCTTCATGATTATGCGAAAGTTTATTTTTGAGCAAAATAATAAAAAACGTTGTAAATGATTTCTTTAATAAAGCCTTCAATTTCGCCTTCACAGGGGTTAATTTAATATAAATTTGCCATGTGCGCTTTTATGAAGTCATAAAACGCAAATTGGAAAAGGTTTTTGAGTTACCTATAGACATTATTTTCCGGAAAAGGCTGTATTCTCATCACGTCACATAGCAATGTATGTAATTAAATTATTTAATATTCGTACAGGCTTTGATAAAAGGTCACTTAATGTTTTCAGTTAGCTCAAATCTATTCACAGGCTTGAGATAATTTGTCGCTTCTGTAGCCTTACAACGTAGTTGTGGAAGTTTTTTTAGAGTAATTTTGTGCAGTAAAAAATATAAAGTAATAAGGCACACTTGTATTATAATTTTACCGAACTTTAAAACAGCGTGTTATTCAAATTCCGTGCTAAAAATCTAATACTGCTCGGGAGCGATTCCGAAATGAATCCCATTCGTGCGTTTTGAATTCAGCGTCTATAGGACATTCTGCCCTAAGACATAGTTCGTGCAATCCCATACGCGTGGTGCTTCGGTGATAAGCCGTGGAAACGTGCAACCTTTTAGGAATCTGTTAGTTGTGGGGGTGCGCAGCGACTATGGGATTTGTTAACACCTAATTTGTAAGGAATAGCATTTTTCAAAAATCTTTTTTTTTTCTGTGATAATTGTGTTTTGGGTTGTTAACAAAATAATATCTACTGAAGATGTTACCTTTTATATTTAAAAAACGTTCAGTTTCTTGTGTAAATTGTAACGTACCATATTATATTCTTTAGCCATAGACATGTTAATGAATCGCCAAATAATTGTATATCGTTGTTAGGTCTCTAATCTCTGGTTCAATGATATGATGAAAATCCTTCAGATGTAGGGAAAAATATGAAACCCTTTTCTTAACTTAATCTCCGATTGAACACCCGAAGAGATAAGCCGCGAACCGCCACTGCTAAGAAGGTATAAACACGATAGATAATTTATCTTACTAACTGAATGAATTCTTTGTCAGTTTTTTTTTAAGTAATGGTTCAACTTCAATGAAAAGCTCATTATGCATGCAAGGTAGGTATAAATAACCTACCAAAGCAATAAGAAAGTACGTAGGCAGTACTTTAAACTTGGCCTAAGCAATATGAAGTAGTATTTGTCTTGCACTAACAAATGAAACATGGATTCAAAATGCTTTGACCCAAAACAAATTGAACTAGAAGTGTATGCAGTATAGGTACTAAGGCATGTTGAAATGCCTACGGCATTTACTAGCTTATTTCTTGAAGCAGAATAACGATTTCTGAAAAGTTACAGGTACACTTTAAAACATCAATAAATTTCTCTATTCAAAGACATTCTTCCCACGAAAATAAATATCAAGTCTAAAAACAGAATTGTTTGTTTTTTAAGGGATCATGATCAATATATAATTAGTTTTGAGAAAACGGGGTAATTTGAATCTAATTAATCCAATTATTGTTAAGAGTCTTAATTATCCTAAATTAAAATCAAAAAGGTATTTAATTATAACGCAGACAGCTAAATTTGGAATCGTGTCTACGAAATTCAGAGAATTTTTGTAGATATTTTTTCTATTAAAATGCATGGAAAAATGAATAAAACTAGTTCTAGAAAATTTGACCTTTTGTATTAGAATTGTAACGAATTGCTCAAATTTATTTTTGACCTTTCGAACAAAATCTTATATAGAATTAAGAAATCATTGAATAAGATCAGGAAATCAAAATAAAAATCCCATTTGACAGATTGTACCGGATACAGTACAGATTGTATGACCCGCATAAATTGAATATTAGATACGGGACATAAAGTACTAAAATTATCTTTATGTAAAACGCGAACCTTTTGATATTTTACATCTGTGCTGGGTTTATGGTTCCAGTTTACGGTGGGTTTTACGTTAGTAGTGCGTAAAATCGTAAAATAACAGGGGCATGTTGTTTCATATTTCTTTATTTTTTTTATTTTTTAGAGGGTATACTTCATGCACGCCTGTGCTCAAAGAGCAGCCTCCAACCATACTATTTAAATATTACGTGTACATCACAGAATCTATGTAGAAGGATGATTGGAAAAGGGGTACTAAATCCCATGTGATATGAGAAGAAATGTCCGTAGCAGATAGTTTTTTTATAGTTTATGGTATATTGGTATTCAAATTGATTTTTTTTTTGGAAATGTTACAATTCTCAGATGTCAAGTGATAAACATAATTTGGGTAGGGACTAAAAACTCAACGCAAATACAAACCACCAGGAGGCCACCAAGTAGCAGCCAACAAGCCACGAGTCAGCTAGAGTTCCTTCCCAGTTGTTATTTTATTATATTTCTATATCTTTGTAACTATTTTGGGTGGTCAAACAAATTTTAATGTCAATCAGACATATGTTTGAAGTTGAGTCAACGTGAAGGGAACAAAATTTGTTACATACCTATTCATTTACGGTTTTTGTAAACAATTTTCATAGGAAATATTTGTTACATACCTATTCATTTACGGTTTTTGTAAACAATTTGCATAGGAAATATTTGTTACATACCTATTCATTTACGGTTTTTGTAAACAATTTTCACGGGAAATATTTGTTACATACCTATTCATTTACGGTTTTTGTAAACAATTTTCATAGGAAATATATCTAATTAAACAATAAAATATAATTAAGACGTTTTAAATAAAACTACAAAAAAATAATTATAACATAAATTAATTAAAAATTACGTTGTAATCGCCACTTTATTAATATATACACATCAACATGTTTCGAAGGCGAAATTTTGTATTCTGTATGTCCTGATGAGGGAATAAATAAACTATTGTAGTTTTATAATTTCTTCAAAAGATTGGTATTCACTTTGTGTCATTATTAATAAATGAATTAAAAATTACTTTTTATCACCACTTTCCTCATCGGGACATACAGAATACAAAGCTTCGCTTTAGAAACATTTTTAATAATGACACCACAAAGTGAATACCAATATTATTAAGAAATTATAAAACTACAATTATTGCCTTTGAATCTTGAATAACAATAATAAAACTATTTTTATTGACATTTAAAATGTGGCGGACATATTGCGCTGGAACAATTTCTACCAATCAACTACGAATATCAGTAAATGGGAGAGAGGAATTGAATTAAGAATTCATTTAATAAGATCAGGAATCAAAATACAAAGTCCCATTTGACTGATTGCACTGGATACAGTACAGATTATATGATCCGCATAAATTGAATATTAGAACGGGATATTAAATTCTCATTATAAGCTTGAATAATAATAATAATTTGATAATTCGTCTACCGCCATTTTTGTGAAAAATCAGTTATTCCAATAAATTGAATACTTAAATATGAAAAATATATAAACTAAATTTAATTAAATGTTATTAACAAGTTCTGCTAGTTTGCGTATATAATTGTTTTCTCATGATGCTATTCTCATTGTCAAACTGTGAGTATCATAGGTAGCCACATATTATGTAATTTAAAAAATAAAACAATAACTTTTATTTATACTTTAGCCGACCGGGTTTCGCTACTACCGTAGCTTCTTAAGGGCAGTATACAACTAAACTATGAACTAAGATGCACATGTGGTATACAAGTTATTGTTTTATTTTTTAAATTATAATGTCACATCACCAAGTTACCGCTTCATATGAAAATACGTATTATGTATGTTAGATGGACTAAAATGCATGAATGCAAAGTAGATTATGTTTAATTTTAGGTAACGTAAAAGAGGTGAAAGCTAGTAGGTACCTACCTAATACGTTTTTGAGAAAGCTAGTAGGTGCCTACCTAATACATTTTTGAGAAAGCTAGTAGGTACCTACCTAATACATTTTTGAGAAAGCTAGTAGGTACCTACCTAATACATTTTTGAGAAAGCTAGTAGGTACCTACCTAATACATTTTTGAGAAAGCTAGTAGGTACCTACCTAATGAGTACATTTTTGAAAAAGCTAGTATCTGTTTCCATAACATGTTTTTGAAAGTGGTAAAATGTCGATGAACGTAATAATTATTCAATTTTTGGAATAACTTATTAAAGCTTATAAACGAACCTCATTGTAATATATTTTTAATCAATGATGATAATATGAACAACTCTCAAAATGAAAAATGACACCGAAAAGACACAGAAAAGAAAAAGATATCGGTAGCAACTGGGACTTAAACCCATGACCTCATGATCTATTCGGGACCTGGCTCTAATCCACTGAGCTACAGCAACCCCAATCCGTTCCGCCATTTTTATCGGTATGATACTTTGAGTTCTAAGAACTGTTAATGTCGTCTTCAATTAATGTCCATATATTTTGGCTGCTACCTTTTTATCATTACACAAGATTATACCCAAATTTATTTGTAATCTATAGATAGTGTTTCGGATATACCTATCCGATTTTTATTTATATGGACATCTGTCGACTTTTTCCAGGTCCCGGATAGACCATGAGGTCCTGCGTTGGAGTCCCAGTTGCTACCGATATTTTTTTTGTGTCTTTTCGGTTTCATGTTTCGTTTTGTGAGTTGTTAATATTATCTTCAATTATTAAAAATTATAACTATTTTTATGAGCAGAAGATATACGAAAAATTCATAATTATGAATTAGAAACGTTTCATGAAATAAAGTGGGGTTTTTAGGTACTTCAAATAATGCCATTTCTCGCATTCAGGTAGAGGTGTATATATTGTTTAGGTATGTGGGTATATATGTCTATTCGCATGTGTATATGTGTGTATATATATATATATGCGTAAGAGTGTGTGTACACATGTGTATATATACGTACATATATGTGTATATATGTGCGTATGTGTTTGCGTGTGTGTATACTCGTATGTATGCACCTATCTGCAAATGTGTGCATTCTTGCACATATATAAAAAAAATTATGTATATTTTTACTATCTAATCCTTAAGCATGTCTTGTTCTCCTTCCTATCTTCTGCTTTATTTTATAATTTTCCAATTTTCAGCATGTTCATATAATAAATCCATATGTTTACACTACACTTCATACAAAGTAACTATACTCCATTGGTCACTATGAAACAGGCAGCCGCCTAGTATAGTGATCTAATGTATCTAATCCATGTAAATATCTCCATTAAATATCATGTATTTAATACAATTTTATTTTATTTTAAATAACCTGATATAAAGCTCGATGCACGCTCCACAAGTCAGAAGAGAAACATTCAGTCAGTTCCTTATAATAACTCATTCGCCTGTTTTATTTGTGCTTTCCTGCAGAAGCTTTTAACCCGGCAGCTTCTGACCACTGCCTCGTAAAACAAACACCGCGGTCATAAACCAATCTCAGTAAGTAAACAAAAGATGATCTCTTCAAGTGTTTAATGAAGGCAACCAATTTAATACCGTATATATTCATAAAATAGAGTACCATTATTTTTTTGTACGACAGATTACTCATCCATTTACAGTACAAGATTTCTTAAAATAATATTTGGATGACTTGTGTAGCGCCGTTTTTTGTGAAAAATCACTTAAAGGGCACCGTACAAGTGCTACTTGCTAGGGTTTATCTTATTATATACGAACAGATACAGAAACACACTTACCTGGTAGGTCACTCCAGATTAAAACGTTAAATTACAAAGTTTTCGCTTGAGAAGATATGATTTTGTTGGCACAGGACACAATATTAGAAAACACTGCACATTGCATGATACTGCAGTTACTGTTTAAATCCTATTTGTCATTGATATTATATTTATTAGAAGGTTATTGACAAAAGAAGAGTAGGTATTTATTTGAAACATTATTTTATTTGAGACTTTCGATAATAATTAATTACAGTAATATATATTTATTGTTATTTAGAATGTTTAAAAAAGTTATGTTAATTGCTTTGGGTAGGTACTAACGATTAGCTTCGCTATGTAAATTGGGTACGCAACGGAACCATTTATGGATATGACTTTCCGAATAGATGAGTTTTTCTCTATTTTAACATTATCAACGTTTAGGAAGATAGGTATACAAAAATAGTTTTCAAGGGTAATTAAATATACCTACTCTTTTAGAACTTTCGTTCAATAGCACCATTCCTCTCGTTATGCTATGATGTGTCAGAACATCTGTTCTGCCGTTGTGATATCTTGAACAAGTCATGGCGACGACTACGACTGAAGTTTTCAGTCACGTATTAGCCATAGCATTCCAAGAGGAATGGGCTGTCAATAAAGTTATGCACTGTATTACCATATAACCATGTATTGGAAGATTTTGCATAACGTCTGGTTTCTCGGCAATTACATTTGTTGCCTCAAGTAAGTTCATATTAACCTCAGATAAGATCCTTGCGTCCGCACATAGATAGATCTAAGATTTTTTTTCTAGATTTGTTCCAGCATATATTTAGTTAGATGTCCATAATTTTTTTAGTCCATGCCCCACTAGCATACTCCAGCTTACATCTTGTAATGCCGGCGAACATGACTATGCTTTCATTCGGGTCATAAAACTATTTAGATATTCATATTTTAAACCACAGGTTATATTACAATATATGGAATATAGGAATTGACAATCCATACTGGGTGGATATTTGCAAACCCTAAAAGAAACGCAAATTTTGCGGTTCATTAAAAGACCTTAATCACAGGATCCACAGAGAAAATATTATGATATTTTAGCAACGTTAATTTTAGAAATAAGCCTCAGGTGTGTAGTTATCATAAAAACACGTATTAAGCTTAATGAAAGGTCTGCACTATAAATCTTTGGGTTAATAGCTTACCCAAAAATGTTACTACCGAACTGATATTATGACATTAACATTAAATTTATATAGACGGCATAAATGAATGTTTACATCAAGCACGCTGTACTTTCTAAACTTAAATATCTACTATTATTAATAAGTCTATTATTCTCTATTATAGAGTCTATTATTAAAAATCCAAAAACCTAACTTACAGCCCCATTCTAAATATGTTTCCTTTCACCCCTCCCTCAATCTCTATCTCTTCCCCCACTCTTTACGAATCCCTAGCCACGCCCTCCACCCCCACTGTGCCATTTACTATGTATGTTCTTCCATAATTATGTAATATTATTCAGTATACACTTGCCCTGACGATGGAACGGTTGTTCCGAAATCGGTAGGCATATAAAATAAATGTGGTTTAAACAAAGTTTGAGTGTTTCATTTGATTATAATGGATAACCACAAGTTATAGCTTCATTCAATAATATTAAATATCTACCCCTAAATATACTATGCATTTAAGTACTTACGGAATTTATTCGGGGGAGCTTTCCATACTGAAAATGCTCCTACAGTCGTATCTAATATTTGCATAGTATGTTCTTTTAAGCTATTTTTGGAACTATGCTAGACAATAGATATTCCAGAATTTATATGACCGATGTACTTGATTAGTATTGAGGATGAAACCGTTGTGATATTTTGTTGGTGAGATGACTGTGTGGAAGACGATTAAATCAGAATTCTAAGTTCTTAAAACTAGAGACAAATGACTAGAAATTGAAGCAGACAGAGAACATTTTTTTGGTGAAATTAAAATTAGTGATGATGTACAGATAATAAACTTACGACATATACCATTGTAGACAAATGTATCATGCATAAAATAGGCATAACAGAAAAAAAATAAAATAAAATAACAAGAATAAGTTATATACCCAAAAACGGATAAACCTAATTGATGGAAGTGATAAAATTTCCACAAGCTTGTCGGCAGGGGCATTGTAACAGCAATATTCCATTATAAGCCATACAAAACAGTTAAAAGTACATATTCTCTTACAAAATAGAATACAAGATACAAAAATAACAGGATTATAATTTCTGTTCATGATAGTTAATTATATATGTTCACCCGTGTTCCGATAGCAGCTGCAATGCTATAGATTCCATAGAACATGAGTGTTCAACATTTTTGCTTGGTTTACCTTGAGTGGCAAGAAATTGTCTAGAACCACTCGTACACAAGTAATAAAACATTCGATGAAAGTAATTATATTTCTCAGTGATTTCTTAAGATGCTTTCTTTTTTTACACTAATATATATACATAAAAATCAATGTAAGTTTGTTTGTTTGTTTGTTTGTCCTGAACTTTCTGGAAAATTGCTGAAAATAGCACAGTTTATTTTTATTAATGCCGGGAAGGTTTAGAAAATAGTTGAATGTTGCTATAACGGTTTAAAATTAGTATGAAATACTTTGAACCCGCTATGTTTTATTTAGGTTAGCTCATAGATATAACACTCTGGTTAGCCACAGATTGGATATTCAAAAGAAGGTTTTTTTAATAGAATATTTTCAAAATGGAAAACACGAGTAGGTACCTACTTAAGAACTGTAGATTTAGATATATTTTGAAAAGAAATTTGAATTTTTTTCTGTCTGGATTTTTAAGATAAAACCATTTTTCAACTGGCTAGGTCATTTCCATCATGACATAAGGAGTTTCGATTTATTAATTTCTAATCTCTCGTATTTTGCAAGTGTTCTGTGAGAATAACATATTTCTGAAAGAGTGTCAAAATCTAGGACAAAGCCGGGTAGAAACTATTAGTATAATACTAATATACCGTTAACATCCCCCCTAAGTAACAATCAGGCCACTAGATATCCAAAATTTCAAACTTGCCCCACAGAATTCATCTGCATCACCTAGAACCTCAGAAAGGGCACCTACTCCAGAATTGATTGAAAACAAGAGTCTGCCCTAAACTCTAAGTTCCAAAGGGCGAAGCCAATAAGTGGGGGAATAACAAAGATCCTATTCTCACGATGCAAGGAAAACTATCGAAGCGTTATGGCATTCGTATAACGTACAAAGCCTTCCCCTTTGTCCTACTTTTAAACCCAACGCATAATATGTCTGCATTCTGGACTCATCTGCTATAAAATATTTTACGGCTTAAGCCAAACTAAACTAAACCCAAGTGCGTACTTAAAAAACAATTGCATGTGACGTAGATATATATTTTTTTATAGTATATTTTAGACATAAAGATGTTGGACGGTGTTTTGTGGGTCACAAAGAGAATTGCTTGATGGGCGCATTGAATGCCGTTTTTTGTTGTTGTTGAAAGATACCTGTGGAGATTTTAATGTACAAACAGACATCAAACTATGTATTTCAAATAGATTTTAACAGGCGCCATAATCCTGTCAGCTCGCAAACAGGTCAACTAGGGTGTCAACATTCGTATTCCAACATAAAATAAAATAGCAACTTTATGGCAAAGAAAGAAATTAGATAATTTCTATGTGCCACCCTTAATATCCTACACATCTATATTATATTATGTCACATAGTTCCTAAAATACTTCAGCTTTTGATCGAATGCACATCTAAAAATTATGTTGTCCATAAATTTATTTGAGTTTGAATTACGTAGCAATCTTTATATGCGTGTGTTCTTAAAAAGTTTACTTTTAAATCGGATTGATTATTTTAAGACCCAACATCTTAACTTCGGTTTATTGGTACTTAGTGCGTTTTTTATTAATTGTTTTCATTTAAGGCGATGCAATGTGAGGAAATACGAAATAATGTCTTTTGGTTTGAAATTTGATCGTCTAAAAATATTATGAATGATTTAATTAAATTCTGCAAGTAAAATACATATTGACATATCCTTTAACAAAGTCTTTTTAGAAGCCTAGAAAAAAAAATGTCAGACCTAAAAAAATTGTTTTGAAGTGTAAAATCTCCTACTTATAAACCCCTTTTAGGATTAGGTTATGTTGTACAATATGGCTAATTAAGTTTTTTAGAATACGACCTAAATACTTTATAGTATTTTATGCCTGAACTTTAAAAAATAAAATAAAACATGCATTCTGGTGACCTTTTTTGCATAAATCGAAACATGCGGCCGGTTTTAAGCGGGAGTTTCAACCTTATCGCCACCTGCATAAGGAGTGCGTGATTTCGTGGATTTTTTTTCAAATACATGGGTATATTTTCGTAACAGAATAACGATTTTTAGGTATGTTAAAAGCTTGATTTATTTTCTATAAAATTTGTTTTAATGTATCCTATTCAATTTGACTCTTCCCAATAACTTTAATAAATTGCTAGCTGAACATATGTGGGTGTGTTAACTTTATAAAATTACCATTGAAAAACGACATATTTCCTGATATTTGATTACATATTACGCATTAGATTAGGTATAAAGAATGCCAGTGGATCAGAACGTGTATAAATAAATATCCGTGGTAAATCTTTAATAATGTATTAATTGATAAACTAAAGTTCTTAAAAACTTAAGACAAGATTTTTGTGCATAGCGCAAAGGGTAACAATTATTATTTTTATAAACAATAATTATTAATCTAAAACACTCATCCAAATTGAAAAAAAACTTCCGAGCAAAGATAAATGTCGCCGGCAGGACTCGAACCCGCACCCTTCTAATGTCCGGTCAGATGCTCTACCGTTGAGCTACGTCGGCTTATCGCAAACCCGCCAAGTTAATCAATATATACTAGTGTTCCATTTTAATAATTACTTTGCTCGGAAGGTTTTTTTCAATTTGGATGAGTGTTTTAGATTAATAATTATTGTTTATAAAAATAATACTTTAATAATGTATTCAAGCGAGATCAAACCCTCGTCTTTTGTTACCCAAGGAACATATTAACAATTTAATTAATTTAAACGTTTTATTTTTTGATTTTCTTGAATACTGAGTAGCCATTATCTCATCAATAATGGATGAAATATCTGACAAATAGTATTATTTTGAAAATACAACTCGTAGATGCGAGTATAAAAATGAATTTGGTAAGTTTTTCGAAACGGTTCAACCATTAACTTGATATAATTCATTTTAAAATACAACAAATTAAGTGTTATCGTTGGAAGTTGAACATTAGACCCGAAACTTTTGGATTGTTTCTAAAACTTCTTTCCTAACCTTTCTCTTAACGTGCTAGAAAATTTCGCGAATTCCGGTGCTGTACATCAGTGTACACACTTAAGAGAGTTTGAGTTTTGTGATTTTAAAGTTGCATTAAAATGAATAATTTGCATTTGTGTATTGCTTTACGTAGATACACTAATGTTACAAACAACATGATAGAAAGTACATAATTTAGAATATTTAAAGTGAAAATAATTAAAATGTATTTAAGTGCTATTATGTCTTATCAAGTCGAGATTAGTTACCGTATAGTATAGTTTGACGGCCTCCGTGGTCGAGGGGTAAGGCTCTCGACTACGAATCCGAAGGTCGCTGGTTCAAATCCCGGCGTGCGCAAGTAAATTTTATTTAATTAAATTCTGCTGTTTCGCAATTAATTCATTAATATGTAATATATTTTCGCACGTTCCAGAGTGGAAGATTCTCTCAGTATCGCCCTGGTGAAAGACTACCATTCAGAATTGAAACATTGCTTGAAATCGCTTTTAGCCGTGTTTGGTGACCAGATCTGAATAGTGAAGTATTTCCCCACCTTCCTCTTCCCCTTCTCCTTCACCTCCCCAATCCCTAATCCTAAAGCTATGCATGGTGTAACAATTATTATTTTTCTTCAATCTATATATATATATATATATATATAAGTGTATCACAGCACCCAAGATGTGTTTATTCATAAATACGGGGTGATACAAATCATCCAAATATTATTTTTAAATAGGTACAAATAAATTTAAGTGACATTTAACCATTTGGTTATTATTGGACCGATGAATGACGTTCTGCAGATTTTAATATTTATTTCTGGGTGGGATTTTATTATATATGTATATTTTCGGTTCCAGATATGAATTATTGCTTATGCAAATTAGTTTATTAATAGTCATTATATAAACACATATTTGTAGCAGTTAAAATATTGCGTATACGATAAAACGTATCAGATCGCCAGGTACTACTAACGACCACGCATCGTGACACGGCGAGCGATATTCCGAAACCCGTCCCGCCAACTACCGCGCCATTCGGCAAGTCAGCAACCCACGCAGACGTATACATTGACTAGTTTACGAGTATAACAGATTTTTCGACAATTTTTTTTTGCTGTTGCTTTCGATAATAAATAAATAATAATGACGTTTATTTGTCACTAAGTTGTTAACTTGCATATTTTATTTTAACGTTTAATTTATTTTTAGTAATTAACAAAAATATCACCGCTCAGCTATACATGCCGGAGCCCGGAGTGCAGCTGGTATTCAGCGGTTCCTACGAAAATTAAATGAAGTTCAAGTTACATAGAGTATCTACACTTAGATTAAATAAAACAAAATGATTAAAAACTACAAATAGCTTTTTATAAAATTACGAACACAAGTATCCATTTAATTATTTATCAATTATGTTGTGCGGCTGACTGTGCAGGCAGCATCCATTTGCTGCAGAACTTCTTGGAGCACTTCCAATAAACAGTGGTATTTCATTCCAAAGTTTTGTCGAGGAATAGCCGTAACTATCCTCAAATACAACGGTTCGATGTCTGGAGAGACCAAGCATAAGTCCCTATGGCTTGAATTGTATGTATAAGAGTCGTGGTACCACAGCAGTTTATCAGACAGATAGGTAGGAACCTTCGGATTCATCAAATTGTACGTTTGATGTAACTTCGTTCTGTTCGACATAGTTAGTATCCTATGCCGAAAGGGTGAGGCGAGATATGCTCGCGTCTCGGGACATTATATCAATATCCGATAGATGCATTTTGGAAAGGTTGCAATTGTTTAATAATATGAATAAACAATAAATGCTTTTTTTAAATTCATCTAAAAATAATTACATGCATGGTAAAATAAAGAAAAGAAAAAACATGTAGTCATGTAAAGCGGTCACATGACAGGCAGGTTCTACAAAAATCAATTTATCCTACAATACATACATACATTTATAAAACATACACAAATTTATAATACATGCCTAAATTTTTGTGGATTTATTTTTTTATTTATAAGTATATATCAAACTTAAAAATAGGTACTTACATTTGACATGATCATTACAGGTAAATAATTTAACTTAATCATTAGTATGCATAGATAACAATTTAAAGATACGTATTTTGGGGACACCGTGACTTGTCAATCAATGTATTACTAGTTCTTGAATACAAATCATTATACGAAGAATACTCAATATATAAGTCTAAACTTAACTCGAGGCGCACAGTTTATACCCGCGCTGTGCCAGCGGGTTTCCTGCAGAGCATCGTTCGATTGTTCATTTAAAATCCATAACTTAACCGTTTTCACGCAAAGCCTCTCACTTTCCTCCAATTTACAGCTTTCATTAAATTTATTGAAAATCACCGACGATCCATATATTTATTTGAAATTTTTGGATTTTTTAGGCCTCCAGTGAATCTTGTGCTGTGTTTGTGCACCAGTGGCTTTTTGTGTTGGCTTTCTCCCGCATTATCTATAATAGTGATGTACCATAGGAGATCTCTTATAGCGAGTAGGCCCTCAGCGCCGCATAATATTTTTTTTCTTTGTACACAAAAGGTCTGTATACCTTTAACAATTTACCTTTTCGTGACAATTTAAAAAATATATATATATATGTATATCGTAATTACGAGTATTTTAACATTTTGATATTTATGGAGGAATACTTCAAATACGAACTATGTTTTAGTATATTTAAAGAGGTATTGAAATAACCAGAGACGTGTCACTTCAGTTGAGAGCACCGGCAAGGAAAGGTGAAAACAAATTTTTATTATCAGAGAAAATAATTTTCACTTACGAACATCTTCAAACTGTTAAACATAAATTGACTTGTAAAATTTTAATATAATTTGTTGGATTCAATCTCAACACTTTTAATTTGTGTTAACTACAAGAACCACGCAACTACTATATCCAAACTTTTCAAATATGCTAACCGTTCCTCGAGTAAATTTGAATTCAAACTTTGAAGCTTTACTTAATGAAGCCTCCTCGAAAAACATCCAACTTTATTTGTTTCAAACTAAAAAAGCTCTGTTTTCGCCGCACTCCCTTTCCCCTAGGTCTTCTTGTATTACTTCACCCTCCAACGCTAAATTAATTCTATCTGTATTTGTTGCTAGATTGACTTTTGTCCGGGGAAAGAAGGGGTTCTTCCGAAACCGATCCATAATTCATTCAGTATATTTATGGTAAGTCGTGAGCTGAAAATAGTGTTCTTAAAAAAAAAATTCAGATCAAAGAAAATAAATCTGTACGTATCTATAAATGGTATTGAAAGACTAAACTATTTGTAGGGTAAAAAATTAAATCATGTGGAATCACAAAACAAAATTGCCACGAGAAAACAGAAAGAAATCATTTTTTAAATCCATTTATAATTTTTTTTATATGAATACCCCACAAGAGTCACAACTGCTCCCAACCGACTGGAGCCAGTGAGACTATGGCATCCCCAATTGGGGAATTTTGTGAAGCTTAAGGTATTGTGGAAGGGAAGAAGAAGGGGGAGAGGAAGGTGGGGAAATACCTGGCTATTCAGATCTGGTCACCAAACACGGCTAAAAGCCATTTCAAGCAACGTTTCAATTCTGAATGGTGGTCTTCCACCAGGGCGATACTGAGAGAATCTTCCATTCTATTTAATTATTAAATTATTTGTTAATTTATTAACAGACATAATTAATTAAAACTTTAACACTAAGTTTTAGACCGCTTTAACGATTAAAAACCGAAGTTTTCTATTAGTCATTAATTTAATAATGTATGTTTTTCAATAGATTTCTATATAAAGTATTACGAGTTTTTACTGGTAATGTATGTACATACATATCAGTAGAGTTCAGTCCATAAAAGCTGAAAAGTTGTGCCTACCCTAAGAAAAATGAACCGTAAAAAGATATATTAAAAAATAATTGAAAAATACGATAAATTTCTGATCAAAAACCAATTTATCCGTGAATTTGGTAAGGAACTTGTACTCTAGATTATTCAGTTTGCCACAACAATCAGCGAGAGATGATAATAAAGTGGTCCATATTAAATGTTCAATGAACAATTCATACTTGAAAAACGAACATACATAGCCTACTTTTGGTCATAAAGCAGTGCACGCCACTTGTACGTACGTATTAAATACTGCTACTACAGTGCAATATTTTCCATTTTCATTTATTGTGGAAATTTTGAACTATTTTTCGAATTATCCCGCAAATCTGTGAATTGTTCACTGCCAAATATGTAAACAACAGTTTTCTTTCGATTGATATTTGTGAACATTTAAAGTAATCAACAAATAAACGAAATTAAGTTTTACTACAGATTTGATATTAATGTCTTGCTACAGTCAGCGCATGTGGATGGTGAATAGTGAACAAAAAAGGCGTTAAAATAGTTTTAAAAATATCAAATTATTATTTATATCAAGTGAAAAAAGAGTCATCGAACTTCTGCCCAACCTGTTCCATCGGGTACTTTAATATGTCATTCAAAATCCCTTTGATGTACGTAAGTGTCCTTATCCCACAACGGAAGCCTCTAATAATGTCACCTCCATTGAGAACGACAACAATTGAAACATCTCTATTACATTACAACTAACTATTCAAACGTAAGTACTTACGCTTCTAAAATAATGTTTATGACCCTTTGTGTTTCTCTCGTAGTTGAACTGAATTAGTAGACAGTAGATACAGGAGAAGGACAGTCTATCAAATGCTGGGGTATTTCTGTACATAATGCATTTTATCACGCGACAGTGAGATGACACCACATCTCTCATCACTTATAGCAGGGATCACCAAGTATTTGATCATCCTTACTCATGCAACTACTCCCTGGACAAACGTAATAGTCAACACTGAAAAAACAAGTAACAGAATTGTCCCCGCCCATATATTATATCAAATGAAAAGATATTTTCGCATGTTTTAGAACTGCGCGGAAATCGAACCTACAAACTTCCGATTCAAAGATGAATCTGTAAACAGCTATGCTATGGAGATTAAAATGATAACATTTCTTACGTTTCTAGAATAATTATTATTATATGATTTGTACGCCGTTTTTATGAAAAATCACCTCGAGGGCGCTGTACAAATATTACTTCTTATTCTTTATCTAATTATGTACAAACAGATACAGAAAAATATATTTACCTGGCAGGTCGCTTCAGATGAACACAGTTTTATTAGAAAATTAATGTTTAGAGATGAAATGATTTTTACAGTTGCTTTTTTATCCTCCTTTTCTATTGATGTTCACATCGGGTTAAAAAAAAGTCATATACTTCAATAAGAAATGTCACGTGCGGTGATAAATTTTCTTCGAGCCAGGAAAGGGTTCCTTAAAAAGTCGCTCGTAGAAATATTTAAAAAAAAAACGATTTGAAAAAGGACCTACTGTTTGGATGTGAGGAAATTAGGAGAAAAACAGTGGACAGAACCCAGTATTAGGAATGTGTTTTTTTTTAATGTAATTGACAGATTATTTCACAAATCTAAAAATATTAAAACCCTATGAGGGTATGTAAATAAAAATAAATTTTAATCTGACCCCTTTGTAGCCTGAGATACTCGTATACGTATTACTATGTAAAAACCAGTTTTAGTTCATTAGTTCTTTGTGATTAGATAGGTCTTGGACAGTGGACAGAACCTAGTATTAGGTTTCTTGGGAAATGTGTTTTTTTTATGTAATTGACAGATTATTTCACAAATCTAAAAATATTAAAACCCTATGGGCGTATGTAAATAAAAATAAATTTTAATCTGACCCCTTTGTAGCCTGAGATACTCGTATACGTATTACTATGTAAAAACCAGTTTTAGTTTATTAGTTCTTTGTGATTAGATAAGTTTTGTTAAAACAAACTAGATATAATAGATTAATTCATAGATTAATGACAATTACTTTGTTTAATTCACTGTTTTTAATCTATGAATATGTACATGTTTGAGAAGCAAAGTTCCCCTCATCGGGAAAAATAATATACTATAAACAGTATATTTTTTATCCTGATGAGGGGAGCTTTGATCCTGAAACCTGTATATATTTATATATTAGAAATAGTGGTTTAAACAAATTAATTCTTATTAATTTATTAATTATGACACCACAGAGTGATTACGCATATCTTGAAGAAAGTATATTAATTGTTATTGTGTTTAATTGGTACAACTACATTTAAAAAAAAACTTTAAAAGTTACTCAAATTTAATAATGTTATTATTAAGTTCTGAACGAATTTGATTTTTTTCATTATTGTTATAGCTGTTTCGGCGTTCAAAGCCATTTTCAGGCTGTGGTTAGGCCACATCGCAACGACTTACTTAAGTGATATTAAAATACTTTGAGAACTTAATAATAACATGAAAAATAGATAATAATGGTTAAAGTTATTGTCAAAATATAATGGTATTGTGAAAATTTTCCCATATGAAGGTTGAATACGCCTGAATAACGTACATGATATATCAAATGCGTACCTACGGATTGTAGTAACTTTATATCAAATAATATAATGGGTGATACACAGTAACATCTTGCAATAATGAATCAGAGATCGAAATGGATGCATATTCAGCATTCCGGTTTCATTCCGTTGAATTTTACTTAGCTGTTTTATGAATGAGATTTGAGATAGGTGGGTGAAATGTGAACGGAGAGCGTAATAATGAGATCGTAATCGTATATGACAACGTTACAGGCATATCCAATAAATTCGTTTCAAATACTGCAACCTGATATTCCAACAAAAGTTCAGGCTTCCAGCACAGAAATATGATTAACGTTGACAGTTACAACAAAATCAAATAAAAATTTCCCAAATTTGAGACCTTAAATGCTATTGAACGTTTCTTTGTTAAGCTGAAGATTCATGCGTGCATGATATTTCATTATTCGATACGTATCAAATAACTTATTTTTACAATATGTATACAGTAGAATCATTTAAGAAAGACTATCACTTGTGTAGTGGTGTAACATAGCGTAGGACTACTGTGGGGTACGGGAGGACTGCCAACTATTTCGAACTAATTTGAACCATCATCGGTGCGCACAAATACATTCAAATGTCTGCTCTTTAAAATTACTTGACTGTACAACGGTTCTACATTTACATTTCGAAATTTTAAAACTCTCCGTATGCGGTAGTATTGAACGTGAATTGACAAAAGGTGTCAACTTAAAAACTTTCGAATATCTTTCGAAATATTATTGCGGTTTTTAACTGTAATAATACATTATGAATTGGATGATAAATAATAATGATATTCAGTTTTTTTAATGAACTCGTTTATTAACGCTTTTTCGCTTATTCGCTAGAAAATAGATTATGTATCTCCGTTACCAATTGATATAAATTATCTTTTTTTTTTGGACACTAACTCTGAACAGGAGGCTCTGGAGAAAATAATTCACCTCAAGGCCTATGTTATCTTTGGGGATGCTCTTTGGAGGGTCTTTTTAAGTATAGGAAGGAGAAGAAGTTCTATGAAAGAAAAAGATTCGAGGGATGGATAGAAATCTGGGGGTCAGTTTGTCTAGGAGTGACGGACGTATTAATCCATCCCTCCGACTGCAGTGCAAGACCGGCCATTCGGCCATCATCATGCAGCTGTTGTGAGACGCATTCACCGTCAAGTCCTGGACAAACCTCGAACCATGAACCCGATCACCCCTGCTAAGTCACCAAACATATCGAGTCACTTAGGATGACAGAGGTGTTGGTTATCCAAATAATGGTTCCCGGGGCGGCGGTACGCATACCCGCCTCCCTAACACATAAGATGGATAGGAATAAAAAACTCTCATTACAGTATTCATGTACATACCATATAGAAAATGCAATTTAAAAACATTTGTGCACATGAGTTTTCCATTTCCATCTCTGCCACAATTAATTCAATCCATTAATCAAGCAATTAAGACCTCTATCCCAACTAATGTCACCAACAATCCCACAATATCGGCCACACTTTAATGGCAGCGTGAAACTAATTAACTCCTTTAATTGATGTTATGAGGCCACTGATAAATAAAATAAAAATAGTCATATATCTCTCAACCACAGACCGTTAATAATATTCATAAATAACCAAGCTGGCGCTCAAACATTTTTATGTAAATTTTGCGGCGGATGATGAGAAATAATAGTCAAATAAAACATGTCCAAATCATTCATAAATTAAAATAAATTTCAAATAAAACATTCGGATTGTGTGAACCAATAATTTATTGTTATTATACTGCCCGGGGCTTGAAACTAAGCGAAATCGGTAGGTGACAAATATGTCAATAAATTAATGATTTTTTTGTAAAAAGTCAGAGATTAATTTCATTATGTTAACGTCGCACAACATATTGAAATTTTTCTAAGAAAATGTTTAAATATGTCTTTACAAAATGTTCAAACACCAGTCCGATTACAGAAAACTGTATTTAATATGTTTAGATTGGGTTTGTGTGATATATTAAACATTCTTGAGGTTTATGTGTGGTATTTGGCGACTTTCGTTTTATTTTAAATCATCACCTAAACTCAAACTTTTTCTTTGGATAGGATAATATTAACAAATCTCAAAATGAAACATGAAAGAGAAAAATGTACAGAAAATAAAAAGGTATCAGTCGCATTTGGGAATCGAAACCAGGACCTCTGTATTACCGTAATAACAGCTCTAACCGCTGAGCTAATGAGACCTGTTAATTATTATTGGCAGCTACCTTTTCGTATGATTTTTTTTTTACTTTTTTGAAATAATGGCTTACAGAGCTCCGGGCCAAAAGGGCCCCTTTCTCTTTCATCATGAGTTTAAATTATGGTTGTTGGATATAGATTTAGTTTTCGTATGATAGTAAAGTTCTACCCGAATTTATTTGCAATCTAGATAGTGTTTTTCTAGTTTCATCGTTGTTTCATGAGTAATGTGTTCTTTCATGTTTGATTTTGATTAAATATTACAATTAAGTTTATAAGCTTCAATAAGTTATTCCAATTAATTGAATAGCCTAGAAGGCTTTTGCATGTTGATACATTTATCATATAGTTTTACAAAGGAGTACAATAATGTACACATAAAATAATAAATAAAGTGTAAAAGAAATAGGTAGGTACAGTATAACAGTATGTAGTTACAGCGTAATTATCGCAATGAATGATAGTTTAACCTGTGGTTACATTATAACAGCAGGTTGTACAAAAGAGTATAAGAAGTAGTTTAGTGCATCATCTTATAATAAAATAAGGATAAAAGAGGTGAGAAGGTTGATAATGTGTAAGTAGATCCTACAGACTACCGTTTTCAACTAACTGAACCCACCGCGTCGAAAAGCTCGAAAGTCCGACCGTCCTTTCCTTAAGTCAAGCTCATTAGTCGATCCCTTCCCACGTGTTTTCTTACAAATGGTGGGCAAGTCAGATATGTGTGGAGGCGGCATAAATGGGTTTATTTCCCAATGACGTATTTTATATGTACACTCAAATGATCTTTTCAGGGAAATATCCCAGACCCTTAAAATTTCATTGGTTTTAAAAGAATCGTTAGCCCTGAACGATTCTAAGGTACATTGATTAAGTACTGGTTGTTTTGATGTGAAGGCAGTGATTTAAGTGTAACTTTAAGTAAAATATCATCTTCATCCCTTAGGTCAACAAACATAACACTACTTAACAAAAGTATAAGCTTTTCTTTCATTATTAAGTCACAAGAAATATATCTACTCGTATATATACGCTTTCTTAACTTAACTTCACCATGACCTCATCTACTTGATCTCATTTGCATTTTCAAAATTATTAATTGTTTAATTGACTCACTTTCTTTGTTGCAACTCATGCAGTTCAACATTCCTTGCCGTAGACTCAGAAACAATGAATTGCTTTTCCTCAATCAACACTACTAATTATGAGTACCATTCTCCACAGTGACCGGTCAGTGGCTGAGTTGGTATCGCGTTAGGATCTAACCCAGTCGTCATGGGTTTAATTCCTCTACTGCAGACTAAGTCCTCCATCACGACACAAGCAACATCTTCCGCTTACTGCGATGGTAGTACGAGATTTTCAAATTTTGTCAGATTATTCGTAACCAGGGAATATTTTATTAAAACATATTTACTTAACCACTTTTAGCATAAGAAACTTTGTTGGCTTACCTTTTTTAAACCTTCCTTTTATATAAATCCGTATTAAAAACTGTTGGTTTCTTACAAATAAATAAATATTTGTCTTTCTTTTAAAAAAATGTATAAAATATGTTGCGAGACTAAACAGAGTGGAGGGAAGGAAAGAAGATAGGAAAGATAAAGGTTGAAAAGATTCTGGCTATTTATATCTGGCCACAAAGCATAATGAAAGCCATTTCAAGCAATTTTTCGGTTCTGGATAGTGGTCTTTCACCAGAGCGACAATGAGAGTTGATATTATATAGGTATTAGAAATCAATTTCACTTTAGGATTCAACATATTTGAAAATTATGTTTGTTGATGAATTCCTATACGTCGAATGTATTTATATTATATATAACGGATTAATCAAAAGAGCGTGTGCTAGGATCTGTGATTAATGAAGTGACTCAGAAATTGTTAACAGGGGTTGATTTAGTTGTATTACGGTTATAAAACACAATGATTAAATTTACACAATGTAAACAAGGAGACGAAATAACAGGAAATATGAATTGAACGCTGAACAAGGGTAGATAGTTGAGAATCTAGCCGAACAACAAGAAGAGAATAATGCTATTATAAAAAAAACTGGCGACTATATAAGAAATGCAGATGTCACTACTGTCGCCGTGCTTTAGATGTTTGACGGCCGTAAAAGGGGAAATCGTAGTGACCAGTTCAGCAAGTAGAAGCAGGTTGCTATATAAATAATGAAGCCTTAGAAACTTATTGACTAGTTTCGTCAAAAGTAAATTACCTGTATAAAATTAATGTTAATCCAATGGATAACTTACATATTATAGAATAATCCACACACAATTCTAACGAATACTAGCCATTACACTTCGCGTCTGTATAAGCTGTACTGCTGAACCAACGCGGAAATATTTATTCAAATTTACATAAAAGTAGTACCTACCTTCTGCGATGTAAATTAAGCTGCATGAAACCCGAGTTAATTTACAAGTTGTCATTGTATTCAAGCAAGAGATTAATTAGCCGCTATTATTACGTTTTCGTAAATGTAAATTCATTTAAATCATAATATTTATGAATGGTGAAATCTTACCAGCAAACCAAAAATCTATTTTCTGGAGCAGCAAAGGCTCTCAAACGACGAGCTCGGGAATCATGAAATTTTAACAGAATTACCACTTTTATTTATACTAAGTAGGTGGGTCGTTAAAAGTTTTATGTTGTAGCTAAAAAGCCTAATATCTGTTTATATAGGTTCGAACAAGAGCTCTCAGACGGTGATCTCTGGCGTCATAAAATTCGGACATGATTTGTTATATGGAATTTCTAGTTTAATACACTTTTTCAGCTCGTAATGTAATTTTCGTCATGAGCTATGGAGCTTTTAAATATCGCGTAAAAAAGACAAAAGCTTTTCCTTTTTTTTCATCATTTTTTTTTCAAATGTCAATAGGAAATAAATAAAAATAAAGCGAAACCGGCTAGTAACTGTAAGTTATACGTGATGCAGTAATGAATTGATAATCTATTGGCAAAGTTTTACCGTATGGAAGCAAGTTTTCTTTGATTTCGTTTTGGCAAATAATGCATTTGTATCGATCAAAATATATAGCCTCCATAATGAAGTGGTTTTAACACTCGATTATCGACTTGTTTCCGGGTCTGAATTTCCGTATCACCCGGACTCTGCCCGCGGGACCTCATTTGCAGAGGTAATGTTATATAAACAAACAAACAGGTTTTGTAGTCGTGCGGTCCAAGCCTTGCACTTGCACCCAGCTGTAGTTGGTTCGATACTTCGCGAAGTTACATTTTATATCTTCCATTACAGATTCTTTTTTTTTCTCGAAGATTCAAGCGCTCTTGACCACCCTCAAAATAATATCAGCTGTAAATACGTAAAACCCTAAGCCACAATGAAAACTTTACAGGGGACAATGAAAACGAATATTTAACAATTCGTAAAACTAATTTTACATCTTTATTTTTATGTGAGAGTGATTTTTTTTTCCTGAAGCGATTTAAAATATTACATCTCTATTTGTAAATATTAGAATATGTGAGGTTAGACTTTTTTTTTTTTTTTTTCAAAAACACAATGGATTGCGTTTGTATAGCTTTTTTAAATATGAAAAACACCCATTTTCATCTAAAATTATTTCGTCCTATTGTCTATTGATCCCAAAAATTGTGGCTTGAAGGATTTTATCTTTTTACAGTCGATATGCAAACGTTCATACAAAAACCATACTCACAAAATTTATTTATTAATTTATAAAGTACATGATATTTAATTAACACATGTACATCTATAGTCTAGTATAAATATATGTATTTAGTACGTAAACATGTTGTTAAATTATAATAGAAAGTAGAAGATCGAAAGGAGAATAATCCATGCACATGGATTAGATTATAAAAATAAAATTATTTTAATTTTTTTTTATTATTTATTGTATTAAGGAAAAAGTAAAAATATTTTCTTTTTAAATTTAAAGAAAAACAAGTTTTCCCAGGTTTTGGATAACCTGATACTATTCGTAATTATATCATTATTAACGGAAGATTTTGCTCATGCAATGATGAAGAACATAAACAAGCCGAGGAATTGAAGTCACGACGCATTTGCAAACTCAGCCACGGACTTTTCGTTATTAAATATTACATCTTACATACTACTTCCCCATCCTTCTCCCCCCCCCCCCCATCTCCTTCCCCTGCTCAATACCTTCAGCCTCATAACATACCCCAATTGGGGATGCCATAGTCTCACTGGCTACAGATGGTTGGTAGCAGCTGGGACTCTTGTTTAGTATCACACAAGTAATTTTTTTAAACATCTTACAATCAGAAGTATACATCGTAAATATACTCCTAGTCCATGGTAATGAGTAGAGTGAAGTTGTTGGGTCATGTAAAAACCACTACATTGAAGCATATTATGATGTAAACAACTTTAATTATAATGTTTTTAATATTTTTTGCATTGAAACTTTTTTTTCCATTCTAATTGTTTAAATACATACAATATTGCATTCCCATGAGCTATCAATTAAAATCCTTTCGAGAATGTTAATTTTCGCTACGTAATATTAAATTTAACAAACTTTTCCAGGCAAATATAAAATATAAAAATAAATAATAGAAATACATAACAACGTTTTACAAGAGATATACCTACATCAGAATCTGCAAAGCTTAAGGACGGCTATCAGAACAGAGTTGGTATTTATGATAAATGATTTTCCAAAGAGCATTTAAAAAAAAGAACATGAAATTCGTATTTGTTTCAGTCAATTTGTAGATCTACACAATCGTTATCAACTCACAATATCATTACTATACTAAGAAGGAATGCACACCAGAAAGATAGCAGCAGTGATAAAGCGACTATTTTAAAAAACGCGAAGGACAATACTATGTTCCCAATAAACCGGTCTGTTGTATCTTTCTTTCTATCAGCTCCAATTACCACTTCAACACGCGTATGATATATCTTACTGTATTTCCTGTTAGATTTACAATTTTCCTGATAAAGCAAGAGTTCTTCCAAAACTGGTGAGTAGGTTAAATCAGTACCCATAGTGGAAACTGACAACAAGGATTAAAAGTAAATGATTTAAATATTTTCTCGCGTTCATTCTCGATTTCAAGTACGGATTTCACAGGATTGATTGAACCACTGTTCAAAACAGTCAAAACGAACGTAGTGGAACTTACTGTCTATCCCACATTATCGGGTACTTTTTAATAACGGTGTGATATGGTAGAGGAGTCAGGTCCCATCGCAGCCGGTGCTACATGGACCGCTGATTGACAATGGGCCGACGAGCGTCATTTTCGTATTAACCACTTAGGGGCCACTGCCGCTGATACGGACCCATTACACAATTGCCGGCCGCTGGAGAATTGCTGGACTGAGTACTGAATGAAAGCGGGAATGAATGGAGTGTGCTACAGGGTGCCCGGGGCGGTCCCATCGAGAATTCCCAATTCTAATAAACTCTTGAATATTGCGGGACGATGTATGAGTAGCAATAACTACACTACCACTGAACAGATACTCTGTAGAAGTGTTATCAAAACTAAAAAAAAATGTATCTCTGAATTAGAACCTTATAGATTTTTATTTTTGTAATTGCTACTCTCATTTCAAAGAAAATCAGGTTTCTAAGGACGTGTTTCACATAATGACAAATCAAACATAGTAACGATACAAAAAAAAATACACAAAAAAATTGCATACAAACTAAACAATAAAAATATGCCTTTAAAGCGTCCGTGGGTACATAAAAAAAATTTTGAGTGCGAATGTCGAGATTAAACACAAAATCATATTTCAAAATATAAGCATGGCTACCGCCTGAACGAGTAGCTAAAATCCAATGATAGCAGCGATGGCAGTAATGGCAACAATTGGAAAACGAAAACCAACGAGTTTTATTCGCTCTAGGTAGAGAAGAAAAAATCTGAAAACTGTATTTTCAAATATACTTACGGCACGAAAGGGTTAAGAAATAATTTCAGTATCTCGAAATGTTTGATCAATTTCCTCAAAATTAAGGGAAAAAATTGCTTACTTCGGACACACGGACAACTCATTTCTATGGGATTAACTATTCAGTGCATACCGTGCATTGATAGACTCCTTACGTTTGTATTATAATAAGCAGTAATTTTGTTACTTTTCAAAGGGCTGTTTGCTATGACATATAAATGTGCCCAGTGACGGCTCGTGACTTTTGAGTGAGCTAGAGTGCTAAGAAAAATACGACGTTATTGATGTTTTTGAAGCCGAAAATATTTTTTTTTTTTCAAAATTTCAATTTTTTGTACGAACATTTAGCTAATAGGTGGGGCACTGCCCCGTCGTATTTTTCAATCTTAGAACTCTAGCTGACTCAAAAGTCACGAGCCGCCACTGGATGTGCCCATGTTCATGTAGGCACTGTCTCGTCACACAAGTTGAAATTGAACCGTCATTTTCGACTTACAAAATAAAGCTTGACGAAAACTAGCATAGACTACCTTAAAACATCTAAAAACTGTCTTATTTTAAGACAATAAATTAAAAAAAAGGAACTAGAATCCACTTTTTAGAGCATGGGTGTAATGAATAAATATATTTAGTTTAAATAAAAAAATTCTGCGTACTTATCTCTTCCCTTGCAAAGAAGCAAGGGGCGTAATAAATATTGAAATAATTTCGATTCATTTTTAACTTTAGGAGAGATAGAAAACCCAACGGCAGATAAGACTATGTCACCGAAAGTACGCCATGTGTCACCTCAAGGCGTACATACTCGTAAAGCGTAAATGTACGTCGCTACGTATTTCACCCTAGTATTACAAGTAAGGCGTAAGTACAGTATGTTGGATACTGAAAGTAATGTATTGACGGGCTGTGAAAC